>APFE030476025.1:220424-278432 GCA_000404065.3 Pinus taeda | reverse complement strand
GTTAGTTTTTCATACCAGGCTCGCGGTGCTTGTTTGAGGCCATACAAGGACTTCACAAGTTTGCATACTTTATGTTCATGTTCTTTCACAGCAAATCCTTCAGGTTGGGACATAAAAACATTCTCTTTTAGATCTCCATTCAAGAAGGCAGTTTTTACATCCATTTGATGGACTTTCCAACCGTTCTGAGCTGCTAGTGCAAGAGTGTCCGGATGGTGGCCGATTTTGCTGTGGAGGCAAAAGTTTCCTCATAATTGACCCCTTCCTTTTGTGCAAAACCTTTTGCCACAAGCCTAGCTTTGTGCTTGTCAAGTGAGCCATCAGCTTTGTACTTGTTCTTGTAGACCCACTTGCAGCCAATTGGTTTGGTTTCAAATGGAGGATCAACCAGCTTCCAAGTGTCGTTCTTTATGAGGGCATCATACTCCTTTTGCATTTCCTCTTTCCATTCATCATGAGAAGCAGCTTCTTTAAAGGAAGTTGGCTCAAAATTTGTAGACAAGTTCAATTCACAATCATAAGAAACATCCATATCAACAGGTGAATTAGAGTCATCTACATCACCTCCATTTTTTCGGTTTGAATTTCTGGTTCCTGTTTTTCCAATTTCATCAGGATGAACACTTTCAAGTGTCTTTGTCAGCCACTTTGGGGGACCTTTCTAAGATGGTCCAGGCTATTCTGTTGATTGAGTTGGGACTGAATCAAGATTGAGTCTCCCAATTCTATCAATTACATCACTTAAAGCATCATCCGTTGTTGGAATTTCAGTCAAGGGAGAGTGTTCTTCAGAAGAAGATTCCACATGTTGATCTAGAATAGGAATCCCCCTTTCAAGATGTGGAATTTGATTATCAAATTCTTGAAATGATTTCATTTTTGCGAATCTATCCAAGCGATCAAGTTGCTGCTCAACAACATTGTCAGATTTGGATGATTCGAGAAAAATTACATCTCTAGATACAACAAACTTTTTATTTACTTCATCATAGAGGCAGTATGCTTTGGATCTGTTTGAATACCCCAGGAAGATACACTTATGACTTCTAGCAACAAGTTTGTTTCTATTTACCTTTGGTATCAAAGCATAACAGGTGGAACCAAAGACCCTGAGATGTTTTACCGTAGGAACATGTCCATACCACAATTCATAAGGAGTCTTGTTTCTTATAGCATTAGATGGACATCTATTCTTTATATATGCAGCACATAGAACAGCATCAGCCCAAAACATTATCTTTACATTTTTGAATAAAAGCATGGATAGTACCATATTCAAGATTGTTCTATTCATTCTTTCAGCTACACCATTCTGTTGGGGATTATAAGGCACAGTTGTCTGATGTTTGATCCCATGTTGGCGAAGATAGTTTTCAAATTCATTTGATGTATATTCTTTTCCATTATCAGTGCGAATAGTTCGAATATGATATTGTGCATCATTTTCATTCCATTTATGAAAATTCTTGAATGTTTGGAAAGCATCCAATTTGTTCTTCAATAAATAAACCCAGCACATTCTAGCGTAGTCATCAATAAATGTCATGATATATTTATTCCCATTTGCAGAGGAAACAGGCATTGGACCACATAAATCTGAATGAATAAGTTCAAGCTTCCTATGTGCTCTTGAATGTGAATCATGAAAAGACAGTTTGCTATGCTTTCCTAGAATGTAAGCATCACATTGCTTAAGTTTTCTAGGAATTGTAGGCAAACCAGCAACACCATTTTTCTTCAATAAGAGGAGATTGTCATAGTTTAAATGTCCAAATCTAACATGCCATAATAAACTTGATGGAAGTGTACCTTCTTCATGATGAGAAATATATGAGAAATGTTGTGCATGAGCAGATGTTCCTTGTAGTTTGAAAATCCTTTCTTCTTCTATTCCCCTCATGACAAGTGAGTGGTCAGATGCTTTTCTTACCTCAAGCTTTCCATCAAACATATGAATGGAGTGACCTTGCTGGCGGATGTGGACCAAGGACAACAAGTTTCTCTTGAGCTGTGGACGATATAGAACATGATCCAGAAGAAAGTCTGCAAGACCAGCCAGTTTAAGCCTGATTGTGCCAAGCACTGATGGCTTGATTTTTGACTGATCTACAAAGTATACTGCTCCATCAACATTGTCAGTGAAATCTTCAAAAAAATCTTTTCTATGAGTCATGTGACAGGTTGCTCCTGAATCAAGGAACCAATCATTTTTCTAGGAAGCAAGTGAAGCATTAAACAAATCTTCATTTACTCCAATGTTACATTGTGCCTCAACATAGTGAGAGGATTCAGGTGCTTTTCCTTTGTTTGTATCATCAGTTTTACCTTTCTGTTGGTTTCTTCTCTGCTCAATTTTGTCCCATGGTAGCTTTCATGTGGATGCATCATGTGATCCATTTCTTTTGCAACAAATACAATGCAAATCTGCCTTTTCTCCTTGAGAATGTCTGCCCCCCTGCCTCTGAAATATCTTCCTCTTCCTCTTTGTCCACCTCTTCCTCTTGTAGAATCTTGAGCAGGATGTTTTTCTTTATGAGCAAAGCACAGAGTCTCTTCAGAAGACTCATGGGTTCTTTTCTTTCCAAAAGCGTTTTCTCTTTCAGCAAAATTTTTCACAAGAGAGTCAAAGGTCACATCTTTGAGATTTCCATTTGCTTGCAAAGACTCAAGATAATTGGAGTAAGTGGGATAAAGTGCCTTGAGAAAATAAATAAGAGGGATATCCAGCTCAACCTTAGTGGTCTTGAAATCATGCATTATATACTTTATTTCAGATGCAAGAGAAAGAGGATCATTATTTTGTAGTTCAAGAGTGAAGAGTTTAATCATGAGTTGGACGACTTCAAGTGAAAAATGTGAGTCATAGAGTTCTTTCAGCTTTTGTAAAGCTTCAAAGGCAGTTGAATATGATGAAATATGGCGACTCACCTCTTTATTTACAGATGCTGTGATTAATTCATAAGCTTTGCTGTTCTTGTTTTCCCAAATGGCGAGCTATTTGTCTGAGGTAGGCTTTTCTGGGTCACTGTCTCCTTCTCTGACACACAGTCCTTTCCACAACTCATTGAAGATGAGGGTGTTTTGTATCATCTGGGACCAATCAGGATAGTTCTCCTTGCCAGTGAGAACTATTCCTACCATAAAGATGATTGAATGCATTCTGTAAAAAAACTTCTAAAATACTTCTACTGATATACAGTGAAATTGTACTCAAAAGGGAAAAAATATGTCAAATTCTTTATGCACTATGTTTTCTTCCAATGTCTCTAAAATTTATAAAATATCCTCCATACCACCTCCCCCTTTTTTCCTTTAAACAAGAGTTCTACGCACAAATGAAAACCATTATATATATATATATATATATATATATATAATATATATATATATTAATATATATATATATATATAATATATATATATATATATATATATCATTCAATATATATACCTTTCAATATATATGCCATAGCTCAATAGGATAGCATTAAAACCACTGTATTATACCATGTACAGCAACATCAACCAGATAAATTTGGGAATAAGAAATGTCTCTCTCCTTTTTGTGTGCATTAGGAGGGAATCACAAAGCCCTCACAGCTTCATTGTGCATGTTAAGACAGAAAGCTATTCGAGAGTTGAATGCGAGTTGAGGCTCATTTGTGGAATAATAATATAGACCTCTAGTCGCTATGTTAAAAAAAATCTTTTCAACGCAATTTTAATACCATTCAAAATGCAGTTCAATATGAACACAAATGCATTCAAATCTTGGACAGGCATATATATATAGCACACAGTGTTATATATATTAACGCACAGTTCAAAATGCAGTTCAATATGAACGCAAATCCATTCAAACCTTGGACGGGCAGATGTATATAGCACACAACGTTACATAACCCACAGCGCACAGACTTACGTTGTTCAATACCATTCAATCCATTCAAATCCACATATCCCTTGCCATCTGGATAGCCTTCAGGCGAGCTATCCCATACAACATTTGCTCGATGATGGAGAGGCACACAGCATTAAAAAAATGACCAGGGCTTCGAATTCTGGAATGCCCCGGAGCGTTCAGGATGGTTGATGAAGCAGGGTGAGTACATCAAAACATGGAGGCGCAGATGGTTTGTTCTGCGTTTGGACGACTCGTGACATTGAAAACCTTGGTTTGTTGCAGCAGAGTTGCTATCTATGGGTATGGTCATATGGGGGAAAACCTCAACCACAGGACAGAAAACTCATTATCCGCAAACTAATAGGATGGAATCAAGTAAACTCATTATCCCTTATGGACAGTGTTAAAAAAATGACCATTCAGTAATGCATTCAGTAACACATTCAAACACATTCAATAATACATTCAATCCAACTACAGAAAGTAAATGGAGGTGCAGGTGAGAATAATCAAGTGAATGAACTCATGCAGTAGAGGCAGAGGTGCAATAACGCCCTTTTTGAAATGTTTATGACAGTCATAGAACTGAACAGTCAGACAGAGGGGTAGCTGATTTCATGGAGAACCTGCTCAACTATATGGGGAGCAGACAGGGAGTTACAACGGACACAAAGGGTAAAAAAGAGTTGGTTCTGTTACCATGTCAGGCCAGGAGTAACTCCAGTTTGGCAGAAAACCGATTCATATATTATTCCATACGTAACCCATTATTATATACAATAGGGAGTGATTGTTCAGTTCCCGATGACTGTTCACCTTCCCAATTTGTTTTATTTACATAAAATTCCCAATCATGAAGATTAGGTGTCAACAAAATTGTTGGAATTTATAGTGCACATTCTTTCGTCGTTGTTTCCTCTTCCTTCATGTCTAAGAAATTTCTAGATTAAATTGTAAAAAATTATATTGCTCATTGTTATTTATTATTTTCTCTTAATTTTTTTATTATTATTTTGTTTGAATATTTAAAAGAATTTTATATTAAATTTTTTCTCGTTCTCGTAAGAGATTTCTATTTCTACCTAAGAAATCATATAAATCAGATAGTATATTAGGTGTTTGGAAACTTTGGTAACAATATTTCAATTTTATTAATGCTTTTAATTTCATCGATTTGGTTTTTAAATTATATATTTTTGTTTATTTAGTCAATTCTTTTAACTTTAGGAGTAATAAAATAATTATATTATTTTATCAAATATTATATTTCTTTTAACTTTAAGAGTAATAAAATAATTAGTCATAAAATAACTAGATTATTTTTATACCATTGTAAAAGGAATTTTTTATAATCGAATAAATTGTTTTATTATTAATGAAAGAATAATTCTAATAATTTTTAGTTTTTTCTTTTGTTTATTGGTTGCAAATAATCTTAGTAGGGTGTTTTTAGTGTGTAAGATCTATTTCTTATATCTAAATATTTAAAGAATAATTTTTTTATTGTGTATTACAATTAAGGGGGTTAAGTGTTTTTCAATATGGAAAGAAGTTTTCAAGAAAACATATTATTACATAAAAAGTTCAACAATCATAAGATTATATTGAAAAAATAAAAACATGTAGATCTAATCTATTTTCTCTTTTTTCCTTTGTATCTATAGGAATTGGCAATTGGACCAATCTTCCAACAACTACTACTATAACCTCTAGGATAGGCACCTAGATATGACCATTCTGCATATATATGTGAATTGGGGTGATGTGAACAAAAAACCTCTTCACATATAATACTTCATTTACTTACACAACTATCATTAGTTGATTTGTCCCAAGGCTACAAATCTACTCAATCATTAACAACATAATATTAGATTAAATGTATGTATATATATATATATATATATATATATATGAATGACAACATTTAAAAGAAGATATGTATTAATTAATATATTTGATTCCTCTCATGCAATAACCCCTTTAGAAATTTGCATAACATTCTCTCATATCACCTAGGTCTATTGGAAGACTTCACAAGAAAGGATAGGGCAAGTCTTACTTTTGGGTGCCATATACATGTAATTTTGAATTTTCATCTCCTAAGTAATATTTATTTTTGTTATCTCTATTCAATAATTTACAAATTCCATTTCCAAAATAATCCTTTTTTGTTATTATTATTCAGTACTTATGGTACTATGTTGTGGTTTTAACACACATTTGCTCTCCTCACTAGATCTCTCTTTTGTAGTTGCATTTCACCCTACTACACCTTTATTTACTCTTATACAATATTCATGTACGTAGGTAAAATCCCAAGTAGGCTTCTCTCTGGTAATTGTAGCCTCAACATATAATGCTTTGACATTTGCAACCATCTTACATTTGGGTGCCATATACATGTAATTTACAATTTTCATCTCCAAAGTATATTTATTTTTGTTATCTCTATTCAATAATTTTCAAATTCCATTTCCAAAGTAATATTTTTTTATTATTATTCATTACTTATATTCTCTCATTTTAACACACAATTGATCTCCTGACTAGATCTCACTTTTGTAGTTTCATATCACCCTAATAGACCTCTATTTCCTCTCATACAATATTCATGTATATAGGTAAAATCCCAATCAGGCCTCTCTATGTTAGTTTTGGCCTCAACATATAATTCTTTGACATTTACAACCATCATCTCCCTCTAAAGGCCACAATCCCTTGGCTTTGAAACCACATTATTTTTTTCTGTAAATCGGCGTTGTTATATTATATGAAAATACATAGTTTACAAAAAGACTTCCAGAGCAGTAAAACACATTCTTCAGCTTATCATTACCCCTATCTATAACCATTTGACCCTAGATAATACCACGCAGGGCAGCAGAGGAAATGGGACCTCACAAAAATCCTTACAACCATTTGACCATAGACCACTTACAGGGCTAAAACCGAGTAGCCCTTTTCAAAAAACCCCATATCAACCTTAGACATGCACAACCAGAGAAAAGAACCCCAAAAAGCATACCCAACAGAAAGTAGAGAATCAGAAGGTATGCAAAATGATGTAGTTCTTGGAATTGTCCTGCGTAGCTGACGCCTTGGCCTGGCCTGCCTGAGAGGGGGGAGGAAGAGCACTTGGATTTTTTAACCATTCTGAAGTTTCCCCTGTAGCACGGCCCTCCTGATTAATGGTGTGTCGCATTAGACTGATCAGAACCTTGATTTTTTTTTATATAGTGTCGAGCTGCTATTCTATGCTACTCATTTTGAAGTCCAACCCTTCAAAAATGGCCGCGTGCTCCTTGTTAGTCGTCGCTAGAGTTTGTTGGGCCTCCCAAAGCTGGTTGGCAGAGTCCCCTTGCATGCTGATAGCTTTTGCAAGCATCGTCTTCATTCTCCACATCTCAGCTTGGGTCCTCACAAACTGCATCGCCTGGGTAGTGACCGTTCCAGGGTCTTGCACCCGATCTACTTCCTTACCCAGTTCCTGCTGGTCCACGCTTTTTTCTTCTTCGTTTAGCATGGCTTCAAGCTCTTCAATCCTCCATTTCTCCCTCTGGGAGGTGTGGGTCTCATAAGACGCTTTGGCTCATTTCAAATCTTTGTTAGCCGTAGCATTCCGACTTCCTCCACTCGCCATCCTGCTTCCTGCAGTTAATTGAGCACTTTGAAATTTGAGGATAAAGGAACCTCTCTTTCGCTCGCTGATAGTAGAACTGATGCTCGTTCTGGAGTGTGCATTTCTATTTAAATAGATGGAGTTGCTCATCATGCCGTAACCCATTCGCTTGTTTCCCTGATGCTATCTTGTCCAGTTGTCATAATTGCTAATTAATGGGTTGGAATTCCATTGATGATCCCTCAGATTTCCTCCGCGATCACCCTTCCTGATATTCTCTGTATTTATCTAGGTGTCCCATCACTCGATATTGGATTGGCGGCGCTCTCCTATCATAGTCATAGTAACACTGTGTTTTTCCTTTTCCTGCTTGAGCATTGATTTCTCCTAACCTATTTGTCCTTCATTCTCCTATAGTCCTTTACTGCCTTTCTTAGCATTCACTATTATCATTATCATTCCATTATGCTTATGACATACCTCGCTCTCTCGCACCTATCTCTCATTCATTAAATCCTGCCTTGAGAGCCAGGTGCGATCCTTTTTTAAATCCAGGTAGCTGACTTCCTGCCAACAGCTGTCCCAAATTGTGGTGGGGTTCTCTATGCCAATGTTCACCAAGTGGTCTGCTACGGTGTTGGCCTTGCGACGTACTGCCTGAAAGACTAATCCTTTCAGCCACCCCAAGTGTTCTTCTATGTTCTCTGTGACCTTTGCTAATCTCCAATGCTGCGTAACCTTACTCGCCTTTGCCCCAGCATACATTCTCTTGGCTGCTGTGATAGCAAGCTGAAAGTCCCCCTCTATTACAGGAGCACCCGCTCGGAGGCTTCGCAGAATTCTAAGAATCTGCTCCATTGTTGTAAATTCCATTTCGTTGTTCCTTCCTTCCCCTAATGCTCTGTTGTAGATATGAATAATTTCACCATTGCTGTTCTTGATGACCGCTCCAATGCTAGCGAGACCGGGGTTGCCTCTCGAGGCTCCATCGAAGTTCAGCTTGAGGAAGTCGTGTGGAGGTCGCTTCCAAATGCTTGGGGTGGTTCTGAGTTCCTTGTGATGCCTTATCATCAGAATTTCAGCCTCTCTGTCCAAATCAAAGGTTTTAAAAATGCGTAAGTCGCCACCCATAACTTTATCGTTCTGATCTGTTTTGCATTTTATCATAACCAGTTGTTTGATGTTTTGCTTGATAGTCTCTAAAGAATGGGTAATATTTCTAGTTTCATCACGAAATAGCCTTATGTTTCTCTCTTTCCATAGAGTCCAGGTGATGAACCCTGGTATTATTTTCCGGATTGTGTTTATTCTTCGATTGCCCGAGAAATTTCCTCTCCATTTCTCTATGGTTTCGTGGATAGAGTCTATGTTTCTGTCTATTTGCTTCATGATTTTTTCGGCCCAATTCCACAGAGTGTCGGCTGAGTCACAATTGTTGAAGATATGGTTCATGGTCTCCTCTTCCCTGTTGCAGAGCGGACATTCTGAAGGGCCACTGGAACCTTTTTTCCAGAGATTCTCTCACGTTAGCATCTTCCTCTGCATTAGCAGCCAAAGGAAGGTTCTAATTTTTGGCCAGCTTTGGGAATCCCAAACCTTACTGCTCCAAGCTACCTTGTCCACCTGCTCTGCCTCTTCTATGCATAATCAAGCCTCTTTGACTGTGAAATTACCTCCTCCTTGATTTCCCCATCTTAGCTTGTCGTTGTCCTCTGCTTTCCTGATTTTCCTTTTATCTAATATGCTTTTTAGGTTGCTGGCATTCATATTACCTTCCCCTATGTTCTCTATTTCGATTTTTGCCCATTTTCTCCATGCCATCTCACTGTTATCCTGCGACGAGTAGTGGTGAACCGTTAGCCTCCCCTGTTCTTGCAATTTTCTTTGTAATTTTGCAAATTCCGGTCTTTCCAATTTGGGATGTTGTTTCCATGCATCCTCCCAAAAGAAGGTTGTTTCGCCATTGCAGATTTCCCAGAAGCTATTCTCCTGAATAATATCCCTATTCTTCCTTGCTAGATTCCAAATTGGGGAGCCCTCTGGACTCTCTTGCATTCTAATTAATTCCTGGCTACTTCATGAGGAGGAGTATTTTTCCTTCCAGTGTCGAGCCCACGGCAAATTGGGTTCCTTCATCAATTTCCACCAAAGTTTGGCTCCACAAGCTTTGTTTATGGTGAAGGGGTCTAGAAGGTTTAACCCTCCTAATATCTTTGGTTTGCATAATTTATTCCAAGCAACTAGCGACCACTTCCTTTTCTCTGCATTACCTGTCCAAAGGAACATTCTCTGAATTGTTCTAATTTGTTGAAGGATTCCTTGGGGTGCCGGGAGGATGGAAAGCATATATTGTGGGATAGCCTATAGAATCGCTTTGCTAAGCACTAACCTTCCAACAAAATTGAGGGCCCTGTCAGTCCAGTGCTGGCATATTTTCTTTAGGTTCTGTAGGAGTTTTTCCCAATGAGATTTTTGCCACAATTTATCTGAAAGAGGAGCTCCTAGGTACCTTGAAGGCAGATTGCCTCTTTGGAAACCTAGAACGTGCGAGAGGTTTCTCTGAACCACTACATTCATATTGAAAAAGAATATGGTTGATTTGGAAAGGTTAATGTCCATACCTAAGGCCTCGCTAAACAGGTTTAGGATGTTCATATAACCTTGAGCTTCTTTTACAGTTGGTGATCCATGCAGCATAGTATCGTCAACGAGTTGTTGATGTGTAGTTGCTGGAATGGAGGGTAGTCATTGCAATCCCTTGATTTTATCTTCCTCCTTAGCCTGCCGAATGAGACTGCTCAATCCTTCCATAAAAATCACAAATAGGAAAGGGGATAAAGGGTCTCCTTGTCTAAGCCCTCGAGAGGGAGTAAATTGGTTGGCCGAGGCTCCATTGACTAGTATGGAAAATCTGGTCAATTTGATTAGGGCCCAAATCCATTTAATCCGATTACTCGCAAACCCGAAGTCTGTGAGGATTTCTTCCAAGTAATTCCAACTTACTTTGTCATAAGCCTTCGACAGGTCAAGTTGAATCATCATGCTGCCACATTTCTAGATTGCAGAGTATGCACCATCTCCTGTGCCAACAAGATGTTGTCCAAGATTTGTCTTCCTTCTACATAGCCAGATTGTTCTTCGAAGATGAGGCCTGGAAGAATAGGCTTCAATCTGTTGGCTATGACCTTAGAGATAATCCTGTACAGGACGTTACATAGAGCAATGGGACGAAATTTAGCAGGGGTAGTGGCTTCCTCTTCTTTGGGGATTAGAGCTAGGAAAGTGGAGCTCAATGATTTTAGAATCGATGCTGAGCGTTGAGAGTCCTCCACCACCTCCCATACTTCCAATTTAAAAATCTCCCAGCATGCTTTATAAATATTTATGGTGAAGCCATCAGCGCCCGACACTTTGTCATTGGGCATGTCCTTTACCGCTTCCTCCACTTCTTCTAATGAGACTTCTATGCTTAACGCTTGGTTTTGTTCATTAGAAATAGATTTGGGAATTGTTTTGATGAGGTTCCCAATGGCTTCAGTTCTGTCTATCTCTGGTTCCTGAGCTATATTATTGAAATGCTCCGTGAGTAAGGTATAGATACCGTGATGATTCTCAATACTCTCGCCCTGTTCATTTTTGAGGCTGAGGATCTTGTTAACCCCTCTATAGTCCAGTGCCGATCTGTGAAAGAATTTGGTATTCTGTTCTCCTTCCTTGAGCCATTGAATTCTGGATTTTTGTCTCCACAACGTTTCTTCCTGATGACACCTATCTTTCCATTATTGCATCAAAACTTTTTCTTGATCCTCTGTATCTGGAATATTGATTCCCTGAATCCACTCGTTGTGTATCTTCTCTAGTTGCTCTTCTATCTTGATTTTCTCTTTGAATATGTTACCAAAGACTTTTATGTTCCATTCTTTGATTCTATTCTTAATGTGTTTTAATTTGCCCTACAGTTTGTACATTTTAGTGCCTCTAATTCCCACTAGTTCTTGCCACCATTTTCCTACAAGCTGGATGAAATCCGGTGTTCCAGCCAAAATGTTTCAAATCTGAAGGGTCTATTTCTTGTCATGCCTTGTATTGTGGCCGTTAGTGAAATGGGCCAGTGATCAGAACCTCCACAAGGAGGAATGTCAGTGTATACGATCACACCCTCCAATAACAGACTTTCAGAGACAAGAAATCTATCCAGACACGAAGCAATCTGTCTTTCCCCGCCCCTTCTGTTGTTCCAAGTGTAAACCCCACTCCTAGGCTGAAGATCGACCAGTCTTCCTAACATTATGAACTCTACAAAAGCTTCAAAGTCCTTGTTTAGCTTTCTGATTCCTCCCTTTTTTTCCGACAGTGAAGTTATCATATTAAAGTCCCCTCCTATGATAACCTTCACTCTGGGATACCTCTGCTTAAGCTTCATTATCGAATTTATTAGCTTGAGCTTTTCTTCTAATTTTTGAGGCCCATATACATTGATGCATAAATAGATGTCTGAGTTGCCTATTACTTGACATTCTAAGGCTAAAAAGTGTTTGGATGCTTCCGAGGATAGGATTTTGAGGACATGAGGATTCCACCATGTTACTAGACCTCCCTCCCATCCCTGACTATCTATACTCATATGTTCCAATCTTCTACCTAGCCTTTTGTTTACAATTTGAATAGTGTTATTTGCACATTTAGTTTCTTGCACAAAAATTAAATCTGGCTTTTCCTTTTGGACTTTCCTTTTTAACAATCTTTGTTTTATTTGGCCATTGAGCCCTCTAACATTCCACGAGAAGTCTTTCATTTTAAAACACTTGAGATTTAAGAACCAAAAGAGAAGGCATCAAGAGCTTTCATCTTACCCGAGTTTATGAGCATATATCGCATTTCCTGAAGTACTTCACTATTTTTTTTGTGACCTCTTTTCTTCTTCTGAGTTGAGCCCAAAGTTGTTTGAAGTACACTCTTTGTTCTAGCTCCTTTACCTTTTACTACTCCCAGTTTTCTGTTATGCATTTCGATTCCTGCCTTTTGCTTGGCTATGATAACTGCTTTGATTTTCCGGATTTCCTCCTTCGAGATGTTTTCCACCCCTTTGTTCCTCCAATCTTCCACCATGTCTGGTATATCAACTCCTTCCAACCCTGGAATCTCATGGAGTTCCATATCCTCACTACCTATATCACTTGCGACCATTTCTGAGTCTTTATCTACTTCTTCTATGCCCTCCTGATTGATTTTTGTGCTGTATGGATTTTCCTCTTCCGCTCCTTTGGTTGCTGCTATAGTTGCTTCTTTATTTGCTTCATAGTTCGTGTTCTCCTTATTCTGGTTCTCTATATCCTTTCCACTTTCCAGTACTTCAAAAGCGTTGCTTGTGTTAGCTTATACTTCGCTTGTTTTGTTTGGTCGCCTTCTGTGTGCTCTATGTCTTGCTTTTGGACGAGTAAAGGTATCTTTAAGCTTTCCTTCCTGATCCTCCGTTTGTGTATCAATTTTCCTATTTAAAGGGCACTCCCTTATTAAGTGTCCTCATAGTCGATAGCTTGAAAGTAGTCCTCGTCTCTGTATTCTAGCCATAGACCTTCATGCAAAGCTCCTGAAACATCCATCTCCACACAGATCCGAGCGCATGAAGTGTATCTTTCTCTGTAATGTAGCTTCTGAAGCTTTGACGAATGTACCTAACTTGTCCCCTATTTGTTTGAGTGCGGCCAAACCCCAATAGTCTATTGGGAGCGCAAAGAGTCGGATCTAGACTGGGGCCTTCTTGAAAGTTTCCTTCTCTGGTACAAAATTAGGTTTCCATGGTTTCATGTAGAGGCCTGATGAAGCGAAGAAGTAAGGACCTCCATCAAAGACTCTGTACAAATCTTCCAGATTGGAGAACACAATTGTGAAGAAATCTTTTGCTCCCAAGTGCAGACTGGCATCTCCTTTGGGTCTCCAATGTTGTTTAATCCATTGACATAATGCTCTTTCCATTGGCCACAGTCCCATAAATCTACAGATCACTACATGATCAGTCATGTGGTCTCTGTAGGCTTGTATTTCAGGATCTGTTAGTACCACTCTTAAGACTTCTGCTACTCTGGGTTTGCATGGACCCTCAATGGGTTTATTAGTGAGATTCTCTTGCGTATTTTCCTCTACCTCATTTTCTTCCTCCATAGATGTGTACTCCAGGTGTTCCTGCTACTCTTCTTTGTTATTCTTCTGTATGGTGTTTGCTTGTTCCACCTTATCCTTTCTATTACCGTTGACTCTGCGGGTATTCTCCTTCCCTTTTAGCTTATTGGCAGACTCCTCTTCCTTAGCCCTGTGTACATTTCTACTCTTGTTTGTCTCTTATTTTGGCCTTGACCTATCAAGCCCTTCTATCTGCACCCCCTTCTAAGTCAGTTGTTTATTCATAATGATTTGTTTGTATGTGGGGGTCCCTATGGACCCCTCGTTTACCATTTGACCAGTCAAGATCTGTCCCCTCCTGAACAGTTCTGCAATCCTGACCCTGTTTCTATCCAGCTTCAAACCCTAGATCTGAAAACCCGTGATCTGTTCCTACCTGCTCTCCAGATATAATAAAGGTTAACCCCTACGGCGGCTTTGAAACCACTTGATAGTAAAAAATGAGATAGAAATAAATACGTTTTATAGTACATGATAACACATAAACAATGAAATATACATGAACACCATATTTTACCATAGAATCCCTTATGACAAAATTGAATAATATATCTATTATTTCTCATGAATAATATATCTACTATTTCTCATGACTTAAAAGAAGCCAAACCAACCAAAGTGAGCCCTCCACGCATCTCAGGAATATTATAATATATAATTGTGAAGCTTTTAACAACTTCATCACATATAATCCACGGGCTCTAAGACCATGGGCCACAAAAGTGATGTGCCCACATTTTTTATTTCATTTTAACCTGATTACTACTTAGTATACAAGAAAATGATGTAATCATGAGTCAAAAACATACTAAATTATTCCATAATGGCTTCGCTCATCATTTTTAATACTAATATAGATCTTTGTTATATCCATCATAACTTTGTAAAAATCATCTTTTAATAAGAAGTCAAAGGAAAATCATATGGATGATGTAGTTAAATAATTTCTTTTCAATATTTATCTAATTTCTAATATTTCTTATAACATACTACAACATGTGGTGCAATTTCTAGTATGATAACTAACGGTATGAGGTTATTTTGTCAAGAAGCATTCTATAGGGAGATTTTAGGTTATTATGTCACAGGGAAGTGTTATATTATAACAATATTTAAAAATAATAAAATAATATTAATATATGATAAATTAAATAATAATAATATAATCAATGTCCATAATATGTAAAATACTTTAACTTTATATAGATAAATAAAGTAACTAAAAGTTAAATGATAATAATAATAACTCCACTACTTGAAAAAGAGTTGATAAATGACATGTAAAAATAATATTATTGATATTACATCCTACCTTATATGTAATTCATTGTGAGGAGACACTCTCTACAACTCATATGGGACAAATGTTGTAGTGGTGTAAATGTTTGTAGACATTTACATGTAGTCTTAATTAAAAAATAATAAAAGAAAAAGTAATATAGAGCCCAATATGGTGTTAATCTGTTCATTTGACTCAATTAAAAATAAAAGGTCAAAATTAATAAAAATAATAGAATTCAATTTGTTATATTGTAAATTTCTTATTATTAATAGATTTATGAACATTTTTTAGACAAAAAAAACATATTATATGTATGTAATATCCCTAGTGTAAATACTCATGTAAAAACTTAAGTGAAATAAAATATTCATAAATCATGAAGTTTACCATTAACCATTTTAGTTAGGGTTCATTTCTTGATAATTGCCCTTAGTGTTCTTTATTCACCGGGAGACCGACTATGACCGGAGGGAGCAAGCATAAGTTCTCTGCAATGAAGGGAATCATGGTAATCTTTTGGTTGCTGCTATTGCAATGCGTATGCGTCCATAGCATGGTACAGAGGCCACTTCTTCTCCAGAGATATACAGTGAGAATCGATCAAGGGGCGGATTTGGTATTGATGGAGTTCAGGAGATGGTTCCTCGGGGATTTATAGCAAAAAAAACTTTGTAGACTGGTCTGCAATGGGTCTTGTACTCAAGTAGTTGCAATGAGATTTACAGTTTCATGCCTTGAACTACATCATTAGTGGGAACTTGTTATTTCTGATGGTTTATGGATGCCTATTGTTCCAATCAACCAGATTTATGTCAAATGGAAGCGAGCTCCTATTAAATGTGATGGGACATGGAAGTTGTTTCGCCGTGTTGAAGGTGATGGAGGCAAGGAGGCTACTAGGAGAAGATAAGTAACTGCATTTTTTTATATAGAGAAAATATTTTAATGCATGCAGTAAAAGTTTGAATATTTTATATCTTTTCTTGGCAAAGAAAGAATTTTAGTACATGCAGTGAAAGAATGATTATTTTATATGTTTTCTTGGTAAGAAAATATGTTAATGCATGCAGTAAAAGAATGATTATTTTATATGTTTTCTTAGTAAAGAAAATATGTTAGTGCATGCAGTAAAAGATTGAATATTTAATATGTTTTGTTCATAAAGAAAATATGTTAGTGCATGCAGTAAAATATTGAATATTTAATATGTTTTCATGGTAAATAAAATATGTTAAAGATTTATTATTTTGTATGTTTTCTTTGTAAAGAAAATAGGTAGTTCCTCTTAGAAAGAGTACATGTGAGTCTTGTGTGTGAAATGCTTGTCTCTTTTTTATAAGAAGAGCTTCAGCGTAAATCACATGAAAAGGACATTTGTCGACGCGTTTCGAACAAACTAATGTGGTTCATCATCAGGACGAGTTGAAGATATAGATCCAGATCAATGTGTTAAATAGTCTAAGCAGAGACTCCAACAGCTAAAACAATCTAACGGCTACTTTTCCACTCAAGAACCCCAGTCAAACTTCCTCTAACCGATTTAATATTAAAATACTATTATATTCATGGAGCTAGGTTAACCAGGTAAACCTAGCTCCATGAATATAATAGTATTTTAATATTAAATCGGTTAGAGGAAGTTTGACTGGGGTTCTTGAGTGGAAAAGTAGCTGTTAGATTGTTTTAGCTGTTGGAGTCTCTACTTAGACTATTTAACACGTTGATCTGGATCTGTATCTTTAACTCGTCCTGATGATGAACCACATTAGTTGGTTCAAAACGCGTTGACAAATGTCCTTTTCATGTGATTTACGTTGAAGCTCTTCTTATAAAAATGACTGATCACAGAAGCCTCAATTCTACAATTGCTTGTCTCTTGTCATTTTCTTGGAATAAAATCCTTGCTAAATATAACCGAAATATCTTCTTCAGAAAAGAAGATGAGGTATATAAACATCTTGAGGACATAGCGTGAAAAGTGGCCACGTTTTCTTGAATTAAAATAAGTATTTTTTATAAAAGTTTCTTGAAAAAGGATATATGATAATGGCATTGCGATACTAGCTAATTTCTAGGTTCATGTGGAATAATTATGCATTACATGCATGATAGAATTAGTTAATGATGCGCTTCTAGGCTCATAGATATTCATTTCTATAGTTTTCTTTTTAGGAAAGTGTGCATACTTCATGTATGAAGACGATGGATTTTATGAGAAGATCTCTTGAAACAAAACTAGAGTTTCCTATTTTTGGAAGACATATGAATAGTGTTCATATCATACTAAGAATCCATACTTGTTTCATGGAAAGATTATGTACATTGAAGTAAAAGTAATTGTGTTAGGAAAAACACATGTTGCATGCACATAAGGGTAGCTATTACGATAGTGGAAGTATGATTTTGTATGATTTTGTGTGTACATAGAGAAAGTCATTATGTTAACTTTCTTGAAAATAATAATCTCTTGAAAAGTTTGTCTTGTTCGATGAGTTGTGTCGATATCTTGGTTTTGATGCATAAAGGGTAAGTTAACCTTGTTATTGTATCTTGATAAAAATGGATATATAATTAATTCATTGAAAGGAAAACATGAGAAACCCTCATAGAGGAAGATAGAAAAATGAGGTTATAATGACTTCCTTTAAGAAAGAAGTAAGTAATTCATTACATGAAATGATGGTAGTATTCTAGAGAAGAGAATATGAGTTGCATACTTAAGAAAGTCTCTTATGATAAGCTATTGTATGCACAAAGAATAATCATTATGACATAGAGATAAGTTCTTTGTATGTTAGCGAAACTATGTTGAGTTCTCAAAAAAATAACTATGTGCAAAGAAGACTTGTGCATAACCATAGGAACAAGAGTTTATTACATGTATGAAGATATAACGATTGTGTTATATATTTTAGTGGAAGTAACGGGTTAGATCTCTTAAGAGAATTGTGCATGAGTGTGAATAAGCATTGTGGAAAGTAGAACAAGTGTTTACTTGGATATATGTACTAGTTAGTTATTATGTCATGATTGCTCATGCACTTGAGTAGATGTTTAAAGAACTCTTTTAGAGGTTGATTATTGATTGATTAATATTTTAACTAATCTTGTTGCCAAAGGTTTTGGATGACAACAACGATAGGAAACATTGGAAGTTTGTGCTAAAGAAAAGTGATGTTTAACATAGTGGCAAGTAAAGAATTAATGGTCCATGTAGATAAGTATGAGTTGCGGGAATCGTACATTGCTAGAATAATCATGCCACAAGGAATGTTGCATGTGGTGGTTTGTAAGTAAAATATTACATGGAAACTATATTAGTTTTTAGCTAGTTATGTGACAACTTAATGATAATTCGTTGTAATAATTTTATAACAATGGTTAAGGGATGGAATCCCTTATAAGCCATTGAGTGAGGGGTGAATCCCTCATGAGCATTTAATAATAAGATTAAAAATTTGCTAGTTTTTACCTTATGGATGGTTAAGGGATGGAATCCATTATAAGCCAATGAGTGAAAATCCCTCACGAGTATTTAATAATAAGATTAAACATTTGCTGGTTTCCACCCTATGAGGTTTCTAGGGTATAATAGTGTTCAATGGTGTGATTGCCTTTTGTGTCAGTTGGATGATGTTCAATCCTTGATGATGATGTTTCTTTATTTGATGTGATAATCATAATGTCCTAGTACGTGATTATTTAATATGGTTAAGGATATCATGAAATGGATGCAAGGATTCATGAGACATTTTATGTTATTACTCTACCGCAGTGGTGGTTAATGGTTATGAAACTTACTGTCTTTTATTGAAATTTAATTTATGTACTAATGTGAGTTATATCTAATGGTTAATGAGGAATTGTGGACTTTTGAATTGGATAATTACTTGTGGGTAATTTGTATAAAAAAAATTCTAACTCCCTACTTTTACATGTGAGGTTACCGGGTATGTTATAATGTATCACATTAACATGTATAACATATAAATAGTAGCAAGATGATTTTTACTATAGCCTTTGTTACAATACCATGGGGAAATATCATGGCTTATCAATATCACATATCCAAAACCTATAACTAATTTAACAAAAAAAAAATATTTTATAAATATTTTTTTTATAATATTATTTTAATTAAATATAAAAGAAAAAAGTTATTAGTTTGAGTTATAATATGAATCCCCTATATTCATTAATACTAAAAATATTCCGTGGATATTCAATAAAGATAATATCAAATGTTTTACTAAAATAAAAAATTAGAATAATTTTATATATACGGATGTGAAATTTATATAATATAAAATATAATATTAAGAATCGACATAAATCCATCTTATTTAAGTATCCACTGAGCATGGAGAGGAATCAAATCTCTACATGTGTAAACATTTTCTCAAGGTTTAAGCTCAAAGGAATATTTGACCCTCTCAACACTTGGAAGATGCAGAATGGATCTATGTTGGTTCTATTCACAGTTGACATCTAATATTTAAAGAAAACTATAATTGTATGTAAAGAAAAATGAAGTAATTTAGATTAAATTTTCATATACTTTTACTTTTAGTTGTGGAGAATATGCGTACTTTTCATCATTTCTAATATAAAATTCATATATAATATTTAAAAACATTAATAAAAAATAATATTAATTATAAATCAAATATTTCAATATACATATTGAGTAGGCGTGATCTCTTAGGAAATACATAATATATCTATGTTCTGTATATATATATTATAATATTTTATTTAATATATCTATTTATGAAAAGTAAAATTTTATCTAAAAGCTTTTTGTTTTTCTTATAATTATATAATCTAACACAAGAAAAACTAAAATTTTAATAAATAAAATTTCCATCAATTAATTTAAAATAATGTGAAAAAATTAACAAATAAATTCAATAATATTTATTTATTTATGAAAGAGATATCTTGACAATAAAAGAAAAATCAATTGCAGTCATATCCAATATGATATATTTTTATTTTATATATAATATTTTTTAATTTTTCGTTAGGAAAACCTTTTACGTTTTTCTTTCAAATATTAAACCAATTTAATCATCATTAAACCTTTCCAACATACGAGTCCTAGATCTCATCTCATCTATACCACTTATTTGTTACTAACAAAATTACAACTCATTACTAAAGGTAAATAATTGCAAAATATGGCGTAGCAGGATTCTCTAATTGTAGTTATTAATTAATACCTAGAAATTCCTGGTAGCCTATCTCTAAAGTCTATATTTCACACTAACTGGACAACACAGATTGCTATTTCAGACAACAGTAGCAAACTATATATATTTTTGGTTTCCATTCCGGTATGGATGTTAAGACTCCTTGTACATATATTGAGCCCCAACCATCATCGTGTGTATTGTTGGCATTGGTTTTCTCTGATTGTGTTAAATAAATAAGAATTCCCCTCAAAAATGTATTTTAAGTGGAATGACCGTGTAACATACCCAGGTAACCTCAGATGTAAAAGCAGAGAGTTAGAATTATTTAAACAAATTACCCACAAGTAATTATACAAATCACAACTCCACATTCCTGATTAACCATTAGATATGATGTTTACAGAACATAAAGTAAATTTCAATAGAGGAAAATAAGTAGCATAACCATTGTCAACCACTGTTGTAGTACAATAACATAAATTATCTTATGAACCTTGGATCCATTTATTGATTTCCTTAACCATATTAATTAATCACATACTTGAAATTATGATTATCACATCAAACAAGGAATCAACATCATCAAACTGATACAATAAGCAATCACATCATTGAACACCGATATACCTTGGAAACCCCATAGGGTGAAAACTAGCAAATGTTTAATTTTGTTATTAAATGCTCGTGAGGGTTTTCACCCAACTCAATGGCCTATAAGGGATTCTATCCCTTATCCATTGTCATAAAATATTACAATGAAATAACATTAAATGTCACAAAACTAGCTAAAAGCTAGTCCATTTTCCATTAAATCCTTTACCTACATATCACCACTCTCTACTTCCTTGTGTCATGATTGTTCTATCAATGTACGATCTTGCAACTTGTACTCATGAGCATGGAACGTTAGTTCTTTACCTACCATAATGTTAAACATCATTTTTCTTTGGCACAAACTGGCATCGTTTCCTATCATTGTTGTCATCAATAAGCTTTGGCAACAAGATTAGATACAAACTTAATCAATCAATACTCAGCCTCTAAAAGAGATTCTTTAGCATCTACTCATGTGCATGAGTTATAAATATATATATCACAACAAGCTTCTTCTAACAATGTTGTGCACAAGCAATTATCAAGCATGTCATAATAAATAACTAGTACATTTATTCAAGTAAATACTTGTTTTACTTTCCACGATTCTTATTCACACTAATGCATATTTCTCTTCAGATGATCTAACCCAATAGTTATACAAATCCATGTTCCTCTTTACAATATATAATACCATAGTTATATCCCTTATCCATTTTCATAAAATATTACAATGAAATAACATTAAATGTCACAAAACTAGCTAAAAGCTATTCCATTTTCCATTAAATCCTTTACCTACATATCACCACTCTCTACTTCCTTGTGTCATGATTGTTCTATCAACGTACGATCTTGCAACTTGTACTCATTAGCATGGACTGTTAGTTCTTCACCTACCACAATGTTAAACATCAATTTTCTTTGGCACAAACTGGCATCGTTTCCTGTCATTGTTGTCATCAACAAGCTTTGCCAACAAGATTAGATACAATATTAATCAATCAATACTCAGCCTCTAAAAGAGATTCTATAGCATCTAGTCATGTGCATGAGTTGTAAATATATATATATCACAACAAGCTTCTTCTAACAATGTTGTGCACAAGAAATTATCAAGCATGTCATAATAACTAACTAGTACATTTATTCAAGTAAATACTTGTTTTACTTTCCACGATCCTTATTCACACTAATGCATATTTCTCTTCAAATGATCTAACCCAATAGTTATACAAATCCATGTTCCTCTTTACAATATATAACACCATAGTTATATCCTCATACATGTAATAAACTATTGTTTCTTTGCTTTTGCATAAGTGTTCTTTTCACATAGTTATTTTTCAAGAACCCATCATAGTTTCTCTATCATTTATGTACAAATCCATTATGCATTTGTTTCCATGAAAGAACCATAAAAAAGTCCTCATGCATTTGTTTCAACAAAGTATCATAATAAACCTTTCTTTTGCACATAAGAACTAAGATAATAATATCTGTAATCTTTTATGCATTAAACCATGCAAATAAATCGAACTACCGTATCCCACAACCAAATCCTTTACCTCTTTACTCACCAAAACATGTAAATTTTTCAAACTCTTGCAAAGGGATTAACATCGTTAACTTATCTTTCATGCATAAAAAGATATATTCTTTCCAATGAAAGTTCATGTGACTTATCTCTATGCATTTTATCTATGCATAGATTATTATATTTTCTCATAACTAAGTATTCTTCTTCAAAAGAACTTTCTCAACCATGAGAAAATTTCACAAATCACCCTCTTTAATTTATATTCACTCCTAGGAAAATAACTTGGATAAATATTCACTTCCAAGAAAATAACTTGGATAAGAAAAGAGTATGCATCCTATCTTTTCTTAGATAAAAGTTATTTGCAATGTTATATAAAAACAAGAAAGATTACTCACAGATAAGGTAGTTACTAAGAACTACACGCATTAATATATTTTCTTTACCAAGAAAACATATAAAATAATCAATCTTTAACTACACACATTAATATATTTTCTTTACCAAGAAAACATATAAAATAATCAATCTTTAACTGCATGCATTAATATATTTTCTTTACCAAGAAGAATATACAACCTTAATCTACATATAGTGATATATTAAATTACCCATACTAAGGTTGTTTATGTAAAAACCGTCTTTAGGTTATTTAAGTAAAACCCTATTTCCTTTACTAAGAAAAATAGTGTGAGTTTTGTGTAAGGACAAATTCCAATGATCTTCACTCATATTCCATTCCAAGAAAATGACAAATCTACCTAGTTTTTGACACAAGATTTGCAAGTAGTATTTGTAATAAAATCTACATATTTACTTAGATTTTGTGTGCAAGAATATTCATTTTGCATATTTTCTTTTCAAGAAACAAAATCTAAATAAAATGTATACTTATGTTTCTATGGAATTGTCAAACATCTTTAATGCACTCTCATAAAAATTGCTCAAATCTTAGTTGGAGAATGACCATTTACTTAGATTTTATCTGCAAAAGCTATTCATATTGCATCTTTTCTTTTCAAGAAATTTTATGTAAATAATATATATATACCTATATTTTCAAAATACAAGTGAATAAACACATAATTTGCAAGTTACTTATTTGTACTTTTGCCTCACTCCAATAGGCAGATTTTCAAATTTTAATTGGCACTTCAAGATCTAATTGTGCACATTTGACAGCGTAAAATAATGGAACATGCTTCTCAGCTCTCCATACGTGTGACTCTACTTAACACTGAATAGCCTCCGCTCCGACGTGTGGAAAATATTGACGACGAGACAACTCTTCCCACTGACCACTATTAGGAGGCAATAGTTGAGCCTCTAAACTTCCGATGCCTTTCATTTCTTCATTCAATATGCATTAATGAAGTAGTTCCCTTTCGATGCTACATCAAGTGGGGATTCTTGTACTTGCCCTGCAACATCATTGTAGCATCTCATGTGGTCTATAAAGCTGCCAGTAACCTGAGATAGAGCAAGGTGAAGGGAGGACAAAAGGGAGGTTAGGCTCCCAGTAACATCATAGGTATCCTTCATGACAATATGTAACGCCATTACAAGATCAAGAGGAGCTTTGGAAAGCAGCAAGACTTCATTCCCCACTTGTTCTACATCTGAGTTCTTGATATTTTCTTCTAGAATAGTGATGACTTCCTGTCCTACATTTCTGACTGTATGCGTTGTGCCTTCCCTATCCATTTTTCTTCATTATCCACCACCCCGCACTCATGATTTTAGGTCTCTCCACCTAAAAACTCTGAGCGCCCTCAAATCCCCTCCTTTTCTTGATTCATCGTAAATTTAGTTTCATGAATATCAAGAATCAATTTTTTAACTGATGCATAACTTTTAAAGTTACTATTTCATAACTGATTCGTAACTTTTTTATTTTACAATGAGTTATTTTAGGGATGTTATATACTCCCCCCGAAATAATAACACCGTCATCGATGTTCATCTCCCATTGGAACATCAAATTTTACTCATGACATAACCATATAAACCACATGAAAAGTATTCCTTCCTCTTTAAAATCAAAGATTTCATTCTAAGAAATGACAATAAACAAAAATTGTAATGTCATAACATAAGAAAAATCAATAGTCATAAGCATTTATAACTCCAAAAATATGCAAGTTCTAATTTCCATCACTTGGCCCCTATTCAAATTCATCATATACAAAAACCAAATCTCTATATCAACTTACCCTTAGTTACCAACTACTTCTGAAAATCATGAGCACTTTCACATAAGCATTTTAATAGCGATTGGACAACCCATCAACCCTCCATGGTAAGTAACATGTAATGTATGACTAAAAAATTCAACTGGATTAGTCACAATGTTTTGAGTCAAAAGAAATACTTTTAACTATCAATTAATTGTGCAATGTTAGATGATATTTAAATCACAGTTCTTTTACAAGTACTTAAAGAACACTAACACTAATCATCAAAATGATAAATCACTTCTCCACATGCACACTATATTAATTCTGACTAAAGACATCCACAGAGTACTTCTAAAAATACCAAAAGAGCACCTAGCTCTCTAATCATGAAAACAGACAATCTCTTTATCAAGTGAAAATTGCCTTAGCCCCTACTAAGATGTTCACAAGATTAGTAATACAATAAAGGAATTAAAATTTCCAATAACTCCTTATTGAGCACTAAGCTCATTTCCTCTTAAATGTGCATAACATATTTTACACAACTATATATAGAATTCATGTTAACATAACATATAGCTGATAAGTTAATCTCTTTAGCTATGAGAACCACAATAGGCTAAAGAATTCCCAACCCATGGGAACTGGTTTCCACAACCAGATTGAGTTATTTTCACATCCAGGCAGTTTTTTTGACAGAGACCTTACAAGGTCTAACATGGAACTCCATTGGCCAACCAGCTCAAGAATTCAAATGACCACATAGGGTCCAATATAGGATTCCTCTTAGCGGCATCCTGCCTATTACTCTGACAGTGTCTTGTCTATGAGGAATTTTGGTTTTCATCCAATAGGCTCCAAATCAATAAAGTTGCCTCAGGCTTTTTACCCTCTTCACGATCTTGGCAAACTCTTTTCCCTTACTGAGATTATTGATATCTAGGGAGAGGAAATCTGGGCAGGCAAGAACCATCAACCCCTTTGAGGAGGCAAGCGCCATCAACCCAAGGCCTTATACCCTTTCACAACTATCTGCAACTATCTGGAATGTTAAATTTCTCTTTTATCACTATTCCCCAAAGTGATTTACATAATGAGTGATATGAACATTAACATTAACAAGATAAACATGCATGTACACCATGCATTTACACTTAACCATCAACATGAGTCCACAACATCTAGATTGATAGGAAATATAACTATTATACATGTTGTATGCATTCTGATTTTCCAAATAACGCAATCATGCATATCGTTTAACATTATTCTTTCTCATTTATGATTGCAATTCTCATTGCAACATTTTACGTGACAAGTTTTCTTGTTGCCAGTAAGCTATCACTACTTAATAATATCAACAACGTCAGTTATACATATGCATCATTTAACAAGTATTCACTTTCCAAGTTATTTTAGTTTGAGGCACAATACTATCATGCATAAAAGTATATGCATTTATTCATTACCGTGTAAATGGCAATGATAGTTGAGGTAACAATCTAAACATTTCTAATTTTCCACAATGTATTGCCATCAACAAACCGATACATGAAGTAACTACCATAATCACTTGTTGGTGAATTGTGATAAGCTTAAATCAAATTCAATTCATGCATATAAGTGTTATTAGTTAGCCATACAACACTAACCAATCACAACTACCAATAATCTTATACTTAATCAAAAATTAGTTATTACAATCAAGTCTCACTACTTTAGTCATTGTATTTTTTCAATATCTAAAGGGGTTCTTCAAATGTCCTTTTAAAACACTCAATCATCCTATTCAAGGATGTTCCCCCATATTTTACATTCATGTATTGACTCATTAAAATTAGTTCATTGTAACTTCAATCATGTTCATTAAAATGCATCATTATTATTCCCATATTTGCAAGCAAAAGTTGGTAGTTCATTGTCACTTTCCTTAATGAGTGTTCTATATTGTTCATAAGTGTGACAAAATTTTTATTGCCTTTTAACCTCATCAAGAATCCAATGTCATGAGCATAGTTATGCAACAAACTTTATTTCTTACTACTCAAAGCAGTTATAAAAATGAATCACACATATCATGTCAAAAGTAGTGTACTACATAAATCAATATGTAGATTGTTAAAGTCATACCTAATTTAATTCCCACTAGTGGCATACCTCGATATCTTTTCTGATTACCAATTCCAAAGGCGCCAATGCTACAACCTTTAGCTCTGATACCACTTGTAACATACCCTAGTAACCTCACATGTAAAAGCAGGTAGTTAGAATTATTTTACACAAACTACCCACAAGTAATTATATAGATCACAACTCCAAATTCCTCATTAACCATTAGATATGATGTTCATATAACATCAAGTAAATTTTAATAGAAGACAATAAGTAGCATAACCATTGTCAACCACTGTTATAGTACAATAGCATAAATTGTCTCATGAACCTTGCATCCATTTCATGATTTCCTTAACCATATTAATTACTCACATACTTGACATCTTGATTATCACATCAAACAAGGAATCAACATCATCAAAGATTCAACATCATCAAACTAACACAATAAGCAATCACATCATTGAACACCGATATACCCTGGAAACCTTGTACAGTGAAAACCAGCAAACATTTAATTTTATTATTAAACGCTCGTGAGGCTTTCACCCCTCACTTAATGGCCTATATGGGATTCCATCCCTTATCCATTATCATAAAATATTACAATGAAATAACATTACATGTCGCGAAAGTAGCTAAAAGCTATTCCATTTTCAATGAAATCCTTTACCTAAGTATCACCACTCTCTACTTCCTTGTGGCATGATTGTTCTATCAATGTAAAATCCTGCAACTCGTACTCATGAACACATACCAATAGTTCTTTACCTACCACAATGCTAAACATCATTTTTCTTTGGCACAAACTGCACTTGTTTCCTATCATTGTTATCGTCAACAAGCTTTGGTAACAAGATTAGATACAATATTAATCAATCAATAATCAATCTATAAAAGCGATTCCATAGCATCTACTCATGTGCATGAGTTGTAAAAATAAATAAATAATAATATAATATATATATATATATATATATATATATATATATATATATATATATATATCACAACAAGCTTCTTCCAACAACGTTGTGCACAAGTAATTATCAAGTATGTCATAGTAAATAGCTAGTACATTTATTCAAGTAAATACTTGTTTTACTTTCCACGATTCTTATTCACACTAATGCATATTTCTCTTCAAATTATCTAACCCAATAGTTATACAAATCCATGTTCCTCTTTACAATATATAACACCATTGTTATTTTCACATAGTTACTTTTCAAGAACCCATCATAGTTTCTCTATCATTTATGTAAAAAGCCATTACCCTTTTGTTTCCATGAAAGCAACATAACAAAGTGCTCATGCATTTATTTCAAAAAAGTATCACAATCAACCTTTCTTTTGCGCATAAGAACTAAGATAATAATATCGGTAACCGTTTATGCATTAAACCATGCAAATAAATTGAGCTACCCAATATTCCACAACCAAATCCTTTACCTCTTTAGTCACCAAAACATGTAACTTTTGCAAACTCTTGCAAAGGGATTAACACCATTAACTTATATTTCATGCATAAAAAGATATATTCTTTCCAAAGAAAGTTCCTATGACTTATCTCTGTGCATTTTATCTATGCATAGATTATTATATTTTCTCATAACTAAGTATTCTTCTTCAAACGAACTTTCTCAACCATGATAAAATTTCACAAATCACCCTCTTTAATTTATATTCACTCCTAGGAAAATAGCTTGGATAAATATTCACTTCCAAAAAAATAACTTGGATAAGGAAAGAGTATGCATCCTATCTTTTCTTAGATAAAAGGTATTTTCAATGTTATTTAAAAACAAGAAGGATTACTCAAAAATAAGGTAGTTATTAAGAACTACACACACTAATATATTTTCTCTACCAAGAAAACCTATAAAATAATCAATCTTCGACTGCATGCATTAATATATTTTCTTTACCAAGAAAACATATAAAATAATCAATCTTTAACTGCATGCATTAATATATTTTCTTTACAAAGAAGAATATATAACCTTAATCTACATATAGTAATATATTAAATTACCCATACTAAGGTTATTTCAGTAAAAACCGTCTTTAGGTTATTCAATTAAAAACCCTATTTCCTCTACTAAGAAAAATAGTGTGAGTTTTGTGTAAGGAAAAATTCCAATGATCTTCATTTATATTCCATTCCAAGAAAATGACAAATCTACTTAGTTTTTAAGACACAAGATTCACAAGTAATCTTTTTAATAAAATCTACACATTTACTTGGACTTTGTCTGGAAGAATATTCATTTCTCATATTTTCTTTCCAAGAAATAGAATCTAAATAAAATATATACTTATGTTTCTCTGGAATTGTCAAATATCTTTAAGACACTGTCATAAAAATTCCTCAAATCTTATTTTAATAATAACCATTTACTTAGATTTTATGTGCAATAACTATTCATATTGCATCTTTTCTTTTCAAGAAATAGTATGTAAAATCCATATATATATAGAAATATATATATATATATATATATATATATAATATATAATATATATATATAAATATATATATATATATCGTTTTAAGAATACAAGTGAATAAACAATAATTTGCACGTTACTTATCTGTACTTTTGCCCTCACTCAACACACAAAATTGCATATTTTACTGACCACTTCTGGATCTAATTGCGCGCATTTGACAGTGTAAAATAATAGAACAAACTTCTGAGCTAGGGAAAATTTAAGAACCACCCTAAATTTATATGTATAAATAAATGGGTGAATCCCCATGATCATAGGAAAAATGGGAGGTGATTTATCACTAATATATATATATATATATATATATATATAATATATATATATATATATGGTGAATCTCTCACCAAATTATATTATATTCTAAAGTCATGGTGAGTCTTTCCCTGAATTATAAAATCTTGTAAGATCTTGGAAAGTCTTACACTGAATAATAAAACATTGTGATGTCTTGGGAATGTTTTGTTAGAGTATGAAACCATATATGATAATAATAAAACATGTTCATTAAACTGTAATATACTAACATACATGTTTGGAAAAAATTAACATAATTTTCACTTCCTACAAACAATGTTGCAAGTTTTAGTGGCCATGTTTGTCATCGTAGGAGAGATTAATGTTTTCTCTACCACTTTTGTCAAGCTGCCATGTTTTCTGAGCTATTAAATTCCATAGACTCTAACTACGAGATAAAAAGAAAAACACATCAAGTTTGTTTATCCCAACACACCAACAAGTAGCAAGCCCCAACTATATAATATAATGAAGTAGTAGGTATCCCAAAGGCCTGAAGAGGATCTAACGGAAAGAAGTGAGCATTGTCAAAAGCCTTCCAATCAATATATAAATCTATAAATGTAGATTTATTATTATTTTAATTGGAAATATTCAATTAAATAATAAAATTTAATTACGTCTCTCCCAATCTAAATTTCTTATTAGCATAATTCACTACCTTCATACCATTTTTAGCAGTGTTGTAACATGTGGATTAATTTCCTTTTTGGTGCACAATCTCTGCCTTTTAGGACAATATGGTGTAGTGACCCAACCCCTACAGATCATTACGACAAACTAAGAATAGCATAGAAGATGAAAGTTTGTACAAACCAACATATTCTTCAAACAACTAATACAAGATTAGTATGTTAACTTTTTCATGAAGATATCATATTGAGAATGTTTGAAAAATGGTGGGAAATCTAGGTAGCAACTATCTCTCTTCTACGAGGGTGATGCGGAAAGAGTTAAGCTTTCATTGTTTTGATTTTTCTTTTTGTTAAATTAGAAAAACCAATAATAATGGAGATAGCAGTGATTTTTTACTAAATTTTTTGAAGTGACTAAGTGTAGCTTTAACCATTTTACAATATAATTTCCTAAGTCTATTTAATATCTTCATTATTATAAAAACAAACATATATCCATCTTAACTCCACATCTACTACTCTTAGAGGGATGAAATCTATTTATCCCTCCCAACACTTGGTAGACCCCGAAATAAGATGGATCTAAGCTGATAGAATTTCTCCTTTAAATAGTCTATACTCACAAGAATACCATGGTATTACCATGGGTTATCATAAACCTGGAGCTTAAAAAATACTATTTTTTTTTTTTCTCGGTAAAAGACTATCTAGCTATTTATATTATAATACAGAGGATTTTTACATCTGATATGCATGCTGAGCATGGAATAGCCCTGTACAGGTACTGAGTTTACAAGAAACCAGCTGTCTGAGTCTCCCACACAGGGGCAGCTGCAGCTGGTTACCCATGACCTTGTCCAAAATTGACATTGATTTACTTGACTAACAGAAACATAAGCACCGAGGTGCTGAATGATGCTAACTAGACACTTGAATGCCCACTCAGGGGCGACTGACCAAGACTGACTGTAAGAGGTGGTAACCAGACCTAAATTCGGCATAATCAACTTGCAAAAAAGGATTACCCGGCAAAGCTTCATTCCTGGGGATTCGCAGATGGCGGTTGAAGGCTTGCAAGCTGCTGCTCAGCTTCCTCATAGGGACCCTGTTCTTCCACAATTCGCGCCCATCCCTGTCCTTCCTCCACTCCTTCCCATCTTGCCTCCACGATTCCTCCGTGAAGCCCGGTGGTGCTGGACCCAGGGAGGGCGTGTACCTTTCCATGGGCGCCTTCCCTTTGCCGCCTGCTCCCTGCTCAACTTGTGCTTCTGACGCCACCTCTTCTCCGCCACCGCCTGGAGGCACCACCGCGCCAGCTTTATCTTCTGCCACTTGGGTAAACATAATTGTGATGTGGGCGTTGATGCCCTGGTGCCCATCCGGATTGCCCAAGGAGAAGACAACTGAACCGAATGCAGGAAGCCTTGCTTCTCCCTCCCCCGCGCTGCCGACCTCCACGAGCTGCTGAGCAGGCAACGGAGTTGCTGTTGCTCTCCTGTGGCAATTACAGCAGCAACAGTGTTGATTTCCCGCCCCTGCTGAACGACTGGAGGAAGCTCCTCTTCCACGACCCCTGCGACACGGCTGCCTCTCCCTTGTTCTGGCCATTGAACCTCCTTCTTCCAAGACTGTCGATCACTGGAGGCCGAGTCCACCGCGTTCTGCGAGCGAGTTCTTAAGCAATTGAGCCACCAGATGTGGAGCGGCGGGATGGTTATGCCTTCTCGGACATTGACTGCACTCTGAGGGCCATTACCCTCTGCAATTCCCGCAGACCACCATTGAGTCTCACAGTTCTGAACTCCAGCAATCCGAGTTCCCCATTCTCTGTTGCAGAGAAGGCTCAGACTGGGAATGTCGCGATTGAATGGCATCCTGCCGTGAAGAGGTCGATGTATTGCTACGCCATGAACCTGCATTGAATTTTCTGTACCGTCTACCCACCCTCCTGCTCGGCAATGAATGCCTGGAATGACCGCTGAAGCGCTTAAGACATCGACGGCGCCTGGTTTGCCAAGCTGTCACGGGCACGCGGCGACACCTGTGCCTCGTCCTGCTGGGATGATCCACCACCCGCATCTGGGGAGCTTAAAAAATACTATTAGTAATTTATAAAAATTAATAAAATTAATAATTTATTTTTATTTTGTTTTTATTTTTATTTTAACCAGTTAAATGGTTTAAGTGACATTAAATGCAAGATCCATTTTTACTCTTGATCTACCAAACCCTAAGAGGGATCAAATATTTTTTCACTCTATGTTAGTTTCTATATCACGATATTTCATCCACAGTAAAGATGGTTCTATGCTAGTTTAATTCCCCGCTTTAAATAGGCTTCATTCCATGTGAATACCATGGGTCAATACCATGTGACATCTTTATTTTTATTATTACTAAAATTAGGGTTAATAATGTTTCTTTGCATGGTATTAATAATAATTTGGCCCATGGTATGTGGCCCTTAGACTTCACCTAAATATAACGCAATTTTTTAGTTTTCTTAAATATAAGGTGGATTACGGAGTAAATATAAAAAATGTTTTATTTATTTACCATACTCTTATTTACTTATATTTTTATTATTTACTATAACATTTTTATAAATATGGTATTTGGCCCATAGGATTCAATTAAATAAAACCTCTTTTTTGAGCCTTCTTAAATAGAAAGAGGGTTATGGACTAAATATAGAAAGATGTTTTATTTATTTAGCAAACCTATAGTTTATTTATATTTATATTTATTTACACGCTTGCGTGTTCATAAATATAAGGTGACATATGGAGTAAATATAAAAAAAATGTTTTATTTATTTACCATACCTTTTGTTTATTTATATTTTTATTAATTTACCATACCAATTTTATAAATATGGTATTTGGCTCATAGGATTCACTTAAATAAATCCCCATTCTTGAGACTTCTTAAATACAAAGAGGGTTATGGACTAAATATAAAAAGAGGTTTTATTTATTTACCATACCTCTAGTTTATTTGTATTTTTATTTATTTACCATACCTTTGGAGTAAGTATAAAAAGAGCTTTTATATATCTACCATACCTCCACTGTATTTATATTTTTATTTATAACTATCATAAATACATTTTCTTGAAAACGAGGATGAACGGAAGATTGTAGCTCCTAATTTCAAGGGCTAAATTTTCTTCTTTTACCCTCTCCCTTAAAATAAGGTGAGCTAATCTCCATACTTAATTTTTTTTATAAAATAAATTTGAGATGATTTGTAACAATGTACTATGATCCAAAATATTTTCCCAATAAAAATATAAAACCCCTTAATGTAGCTCAAGGGCGAAAATTCACCCCTAAAATTTTCCATATTCTCGGCGCCCCATACGTGCGCCTCTACTTAACATCGAATAGCCTCTCCTCTGACGAGTGGAAAATATTGAAGACAAGACATCTCTTCTCGCCGACCACCGTTAGGAGGTAATAGCTGAGCCACTAAACTTCCCATGCCTTTCATTTCTTCATTTAATATGAATTAATGAAGCAATTGCCTTTCAATGCTGCATCAAGTGTGGATTCTTGCACTTGGCCTGCAACATCATTATAGCATCTCATGTGATCTATAGAACTGTCAGTAACCTGAGATAGAGTGAGGTGAAGGGAGGTTAAGCTCCCAAAAACGTCATAGGCATCCTTCACGACAATCTGTAACACACTTACTAGATTAGAAGGAGCTTTGGAAGGCAGCAAGACTTCATTCCCCATTTGTTCGATGGCTTCTGATCCTATATTTCTAACAGTATGCTCTGCACCTTCCCTATCCATTTTTCTTCACTATCCACTGCCCCCGACTCAGTGAATCTCGAGCACCCTGAGATCACCTCCCTTTCTTGATTTATCCTCAATTTAGTTTCATGAATATCAAGAATCAGTAAAGTAACTGACGCGTAACTTTTAAAGTTACTATTTAATAACTGATTCATAACTTCTTGATTTTGCAATGAGTTATTTTAGGGATGTTACACACTGGTTTGAAGTAATTTTTATATTGAAAATATCTCCCAAATTTACTTCCTTTTACGTTTAGCTATCTTTGTGTCATGCATAAAAATGTCAAATGATTATTTTATAAAGTACTTTTGGTGGAATCACTCTGTCGAGTTAATTTTAAATAAATTTTGTTCCATATTTTTTTTATCAATTTCAGGTTGATTAAGAAAAAGAATTTACTATAAAATTTATCCTATAGAAATTTGATGTTTTCATGTGAAGCTTGTAGTAAGTTTGAATATGAATAAAAGTGGTTTTGTTGATTTTCATTATACTAAACTCAAGAGTAGAGATCATTCATCTATTTAGAAATTTTATAACTTAGTAATTTTAACTATCCTCTTAACAACTTAATCTCAACAAATAGAGAGAAATTCTGATAACTTTGTAATTTTAACCATTTTCTTAACAACTCAATCTCAACGAATAGAGCATGAAAAATTTGATTGAAGATACATGTTTTTAAATCATATAAGAAAAGAGTTATGAAATAAAAAATGGACATTGCTATTGTAGATGCGCACTCAAACAATATGCCAATGACAACAATTTTTTACTGCTAATTGTTTCACTACATAATGACAATGGTGGGAGAAATAAAATGAGAAAGTGATAATAGCATTTTCCAAGGATGATCCTTCAATAATAAACTCACGTTGCCAACCTACACAACCAATTAGGTCTTGAATTTTTTTTTGCACATTTAGAAACAAAATCAATTTGATTCAGTCTAGTAAGAAGTTGTTCTTGTGGAACAACTGCGAAACTCAACAATATATTTGGAATGTTGATTTACCTCGACACCAAAAGGAGATTAGTTGAATCGATTCGAAAAAAATCATATGAGTAATATTCAACCAAAATTATGTGAGGAAAATAGAAAAAACATCTGTGGAATCATAAAATTCAATGAAAAGAAAAGAAGTTAAATCGTTTAGAAGGGAGTAGGATGGTAAAGGCTAATTCACCTTCCATTTCAATGACAATGCTCTAGTTTTTAGTTTGTGTGGAAACTTATTCAGATTCCTTGTTGGATTGGACTGTAAGACCACTTGATTGATTTTATAGAAGTTTTTACAAAGTCGTTAAGTAGGAAAAAATCGGGGGTTGTCTTGTCGAAACCGCCTTCCTGTTTCAAAGTTGGTGTGAAATTTGGCTCTCCTGTAATTTATCATGGAAAACCCTAAACTTGTCTCATCACCAAAGAGGGAAAATCGATGAAGTTGGTGGATTCATGCATTTTCACTCTATGGTGGAGAAGCCAAATAGAGAAATGATGTGCTAACGTCTAGACGTGGCCCTAGAAACCACCAAAATAGTAGTAAATGCTATTTTTTAAAAACGCTTGTCCACAATATGTCATTGTAAAAAAAAAAAAAAATCATCTAAACCTTTGTATACCCATACAACGTGATAAAATAACAATGGAAAAAAATAAATTGAGATATCTAGGTCAAAACATGCGTCTATGTTTGTATCGATATATTGAAGATGAAACGTCAAAGAGGGCCTTTCTTACTCCAACAAATAGACTAGTGTGCAATTTCAAGCATGTATTTTCCATCAAACATATAGGGGACAAATGCCATTACCTGTGTGCCCCTTCATCCACCTCACCTGCCGGTGTGGAGACACCACAAATGTCGTACGACAACTGGCCAGTGGGTCACGCCACATCTTGTGGTAGGTGGCTGCACTAAATACAGGTAGTTATGTGAGGTTTAGGGTTTCATCCACTGTATTTTAACCATGTCTTCGCAATTTTGTGCTATTTCGTTTGGGTCTGATGAGTGGGAAATCTACTTTGCAGACGATGGCTCCTCTCGGCTCTAGTACTAGCTCACTTTGTCTGTCATTATGTTGTTGCTCACTGGGTGATGTTGTTTGCAGGGTTTCTTTGGTCGTTTAGGGTTTATCACATGGTTGCTTGACCGTCCTTGCAATTGTCATTTGCGGTGGTTCTTTTTTGTTTAGGGTTGTGGATGTGGTTGCTTGATTTGTTTTGAGGGGGGTTTAACACTACTGATGTTGTTTTTTTTGCACTATCAAGGGTTTACAAATACCTGCCATGTTGTTTCATCCTCATGGCCTGGTGTTTGGGCAGGAGCTAGTTGGAGATTCTATGTAGTTTCATGGCCAACATGCAGGTTTCGAGGTCCATGAAAGTAATTTTGCAAATTCATGAATTTTTTTTTGAATTGTTTTTAGGTTTTTGCCCAAATTCTATTTTTTCCTTGTGTTTGGAAGTTTGTGTTGTAGGTAGCTATTGCAGAAGAGGTATGGTATGGTATCGAGGATGATTGGAAATGTTGGTGGCTTTTGTAGCACTCCCGATAGCATTCTAAATCCTCCCAACCACTGTGTTCTTGAACACTTAAATTCATTGTCTAGAATTTGGGAATTTGGCTATTGTGTTCTTCAACACTTAAATTTGTTGTCTGGAATTTGTGAATTTAGCTCTGACTGCACTGTTGTTATCTGCAATTTTGGAATTTGAAGGTTTTCCCCTACACTAATGAAGCAGGACTTAAGTTTTTTGTGAATTTCTACCATTTTTTACGATTTCTGCCCTTTGTTTAAATTTGTTGTGAATTTTTGCCCCTCTTTATGATTTTTTCCCTCTGTTATGATTTATCTGCTTCCTTGTAGCTTATATAGTATTTCTTGTAGGGTTTAGGTTTTGTTCCTTTGTTCCTGCTTCTGAGTATTCATTTGTTATGCCTTTAAGTTGGTGTGTAGGCGGGAGGATATATGGTGAGGGAGTGTTTAGGCTTGGAATGTTACACTTTGTGTGGAATTTACACTTCGTTGATAAAGGTGGTTCCATTGGATGTTACACTCTATTTGGAATTTGGAAATTTGGGAATTTAAAAGTTTTCCCCTACATAAATCAAGCAACAATTAAATTTACTCTGAATTTCTGGCCTTTGTTACAATTTTTGCCCTCTGCTTAAATTTGTTGTGAATTTCTACCCTATGTTACAATTTCTGCCCTTATTTGTGGCTTATATAGTCTTGCTTATAGGGTTCAAAATCCTCTGTTGCTACTTCTCATAAATTTAAGGTTTAGGGTTTGTTCCTTTCTCCCTGCTTCTGGGTAATCATTTGTTAAATTTTATCGATGACAAATGTTGTGTGTTAAAAATTGATGGTTGATGCTCTATTTGATCATGTGAAGACAATGTTATAAGTTTCAGCTACTAAATGGTTGATGCTTAAATGATTATGGTTAATCTACTAAAAAATATAAATTTTCATATATTTTGTAACTAATTTGACATTTGGCTTCCTTTTTTTAAGTAATATGTATCGAAATATATTAAAATCTATGTTGTAATAGTTTCTACAACTAGGGAAGGGTGTTCCTCTTGAACACTAGGTAAAATTGTGATTGGTATTATGTATCTGAGCTTCATGTATGCGGTTAAAGTGGGCTGCTGGAGAAGAGTACGTGACCCTATATTAAAGCTTCAATAATGGTTAGGATGGGATACTAGCTTTATTCTAGATACAGATCATGTTTCTAGCAAGGTAGTGGCAGTAGCAGTTGGATCAGTGTGCTTGTTGATGATATTTTATGGCTTAGTTTACAAGTTGTAGATTCATGCTTATAGAGTTATTTGTGAAAGTTATAGGTAAGTGAGAGTTGGGTGGAGTTAACAAGTATCTTATAGGGTGTCCAATGAGTGAATTCTTTGATGGAGTGCATACCAAGATAATGGAGGTTATGGTCTATGTTGGTCAAGTGTCACAAGCCAAAGACACTCAATGTTTTTTAATGTAATAAAAAATTTTCCTATATTAAAAAAAATTATATTAGTGGATTGAGAGAAGTGAATTGGCCTTGCAATGCAAGGTGGATGAACCTCAATGTCTGTATGACATATGTGGCTAAGATGATTAAATAAAATAACATCCAACATGTAATATCTCAAAATAAAGAAAGAAATGGCCATCCTTGTTTAGAAAGGCAGTGATAAGGATCTTTTAGAGTCAACCTCTGATCCATTATTATCTATTTGGTTTTATTAAAATATTGTTTATCTCCTGGGCATTAACAGAGGTTGTTGCAATAATAAGCAAACTAGCAATCATGTATTTTATGTTATTGAGAGTGAACTAACAGCCCTAGCTTTTATGTTATGTAGAAACAAAATCATTTATCAGGTTTCTTTTATGTTATTGAGAAACAACATCATTTTTCACATTTATGTAATCCTCTAAAAATTGGCTTGAAAAGTCACCAGCTCATATTATCAAGTAGGTTATGTTGTTTTTTAATCCTCCAATTGAGTTCTCGCATACCCAGAGCCTTCCTTGGCCATTGGGGCACTCTACTTTCTTTACAATCAGATTTAATCACAAGCATGCCTTAGGAGAATGTCATCAATCTTATCTACATAACTATTTTATAAACATAATTTATTCATTAACAATTTAATGCATGGATCAAACAAGAGATTACAAGAATCAAGCATTCCATACAAAGATGAATATGAATACCATTTAAAATAAAAAGAAGTCTTCCAAGCAAGTTATTCACTGTTTCACTGCCGAACTCTTAGGATCAACAATGAATTGCGTCTCCAATCAAGACTATAATGTCCAGCGCAAAGGCAGTTCCTCAGTGTTTCACTACCCAACTATAAGAATCAACAATGAGTTGCACCTCCAATCCATGCTTTGATGCCACAAGTGCAATTCATTTCTCATAATCAACTGATCTTCTCTAGATAAATTCCTTTAGCCCTTATCCAACCATCAAATAAATATGACACTCTTTTCCATTACCCTAGATAGCAAGAATTTTTCTATCTATTTAAAGTTTCCTTAAAAATCTCCTTGCCTTTTGAGTGTTACCAAATCAGCAAAAAACATCATCAACCCTACTTGCATCATGCTTCGTCAACTCTAAATGATGGGGGCAAAATTCCTTACCTTGTGGATTTGGAGAGTTGGCATGTCACAGTCAACGTTTATACATGATTCGGTGGACAATGATACAAACACGGTAAGTCTTTCCACATGAGTCGAAGATGTCATGTCTTCTATACCACTTATTCATTTTCAAGAAAATTACAATTAATTACTAAAGATAAATAATTGCAAAATATGCAAACTATGGCGAGTCGGGCTTCTCTAACTGCAGTTACTAATTAGTACCAACAATTACGTGGCAGCCCATCTCTAAATTCTGTATTTCACACTAACCGGAGGAAACAGACCGCTATTTCAGACAACCGTAACAAACAATATATATTTTGGGTCTCCGTGCCGGTATGGATGTTAAGGCTCCTTGTACATATATTGAATGGCCTCAACCATCATAGTGTGTATTGCCGGCATTGCTCAGGGAAGTCATTTTTTGACGAAGAGATAAGTGGGAAAAGATTGATAATTGATAGTCGATGGAAGGAAAAAAGGTTTATAATGGGATACTTTGCATGTTCATTGTCTTCATGCTCGTTCTCAATCATGCTGCTGCTGCAGGGCAATCTGGCAACCCACATGTGGAGCAGCGGCGGGTGAGTAGCCCCGATTCTGCATGGAATGAAGAGAAACCGAGAGGACCACTGCCGCCCTCCGGCCCTTCACAGTGTAAAAATTATGGGCAAAACCCAGAGTGTCCACCACCGCCCCCGCGTCCGTGAAAACATAATTGCTCTATCAGTCGTCCTGGTGATTCAAGTATCTATGCGTCCATTCCAAATATGACACATAATACTTTGGTTTTCTTTCTTTGATTGTGTTAAATAAGAATTCCCCTCGAAAATGTATTTTCAGTGGAATGTTTGGTTTTAAGTAATTTTGATATTGAAAATGTATTCCTATTTTACTTTCTTTTACGTTTGACTATCTTTGTGTTATGCATAAAAATGTCCAAGTGATTATTTTATAATGTATTTTCGGTGGAATCACTCCGTCGAATTAGTTTCAAATAAGTTATAATGTATTTTCGGTGGAATCACTCCATCGAATTAGTTTCAAATAAGTTTTGTTGCATACTCTTTTTTTTTTATCAATTTCAGGTTGATTAAGCAAATAAGTTGACTATACAATTTATATAGAGAAATTTGATGTTGTGAATGTTATCTAGCAATTCTAATAATTTACCAATTTTAACGAATTTCCTAACCGCGCAATTTCATCATATAGAATGTGAAATTTTATCGAAGATGCATATTCTTAACTCCTGTAAAGAAAGCTATGAAATACAAAATGTAAATTGCTATTGCAGATCCGCACGCGAACAATACGCCATTGACAACAGTTTTCGAATACTAATTGTTTCACTACATAATGACAATGCTGGGGAAATAAAATGAGAACGTGATAATGGCCTTTTCAAAAATAATTCTTCCATAATAAACTCACGTTGCCAACCTACACCACCAATTAAATCGTGGAATGTCTTTTTTCACATTTGGAAGCAAAATCAATTTGATTCAGTCTAGTAAGTAGTTGTTCTCATGCGAAAGTCAAAAATATATTTGCAATGTTGATTTAGATGGACACCAAAATGAGATTAGTGAAATAGGTAGGAAAACAATCATATGACTAATATTGACCCAAATGTGAGAAAAATAGTATAATCACTTGTCGGATCATGAAATTCAATAAAATGAAAGGAAGCTGAATCGTTTTGGAGTAGGCTGGTAAATGCTAATTCACCCGCAATATCAAACCCAATGCTGAAAACTTCATTTCGCGTGAAAACTCATTCAGATTCCTTGATGGATTGGACTGTAAGACCACTTATTGATTTTATAGAAATTTTTACGAAGTCGGTGGGTAGGAGAAAATCGGGGGTTGTCTTGTCGAAACAGCGTTACCATGGAAGAACTTAAACCTGTGTCATTATTATATAGGAAAAATGGATGAAGCTGGTGGATTCATTCATTGCACTCTATGGTGGAGAAGCCAAATAGAGAAATTATGTGCTACCATCCAGGTGTCGCCACAGAAACCACTAAAATAGCAGTCAAGGGTATTTTTTTGGAAAACCTTTCTCCACAATGTCATAATAATATCAGACAAATGTCATAATAATATCAGACAAATGATGTATAGCCCAGGTGGTTGGGAGGGTTTAATGACAATCTCTCCACCGAAATCCAATCACATAAAACATGACTATGTTGAATTACCCTGCAAAGAAAGTTTTATGTATGGCTAAGCTGCCCTTTTTCAGTAATGGAAAAAGTAATAATAAACAAATAATAAACAAATAAATTGTCATAATAAGATATATAAAAATAAGAAAAATCACCTGAAGCATTGTAAATCCATACAATTTGATAAAATAACACTGGAAAAAAAGAATGTCAAATATAAAATAATAAACAAATAAATTGTTATAATAAGATATAAAAAAATAAAAAAGTAAGGAAAATTACTTGAAGCTTTGTAAACCCATACAACTTGATAGAATAAAAATGAAAAAAAAAAAATGAGATATCTGGGTCAAAACACGCCTCCATGTTCCTATCGACAGATTGAAGATGAAACATCAAAGAGGGCCTATGTTACCCCAACCAACAGAGCAGCGCGCAATTTCGCAAAGGACGAGACTAGCTATATTTGCCCATCAAGCTTTCATACGTCAAATATTACTGGGGAGCGCCTCTATGGAGAAAAGCATGAATATATGGCTTATAGCCAATGAAAGTGTTGAAGAGGAAGGTCTAGGACCAAATTCTACCACTTATAAATTTTGATGTTCTGTATTATTAATATATAAATTTTACATTACAATTGTTGCATTTATTTTAAACAATTTTTATTCTACAAAGTAATTAATTTGTTTCTACAAAGTATACTTTGTTTCTACAAAGTAATTAAGTTTACATTTAGTTATGGGAATTTTTTTTTACATTTATTGTTATTATTATTATTTTGTTTTTAACTATTCATTATAAAAATATATTTTATATTCATTGTTATTATTATTATTTTGGGTTTTAAAGTACTTTTTAGGTTTTTAAGTTTGCTATGTTTTCATTGAAAGATTTTAGTATGAAGAGTTGTGTGTTGGACACATTTTGTGACAATGGAAAAGCTTTCAAGTTATTTTATTCTAAAACGTTGCAATTTTTGAATATTTTTTATGAGGAAGTATTTCAACAGACAAATTTCAAGGTGGAATGTTATTACTATGTTTTTTCAAGTTAATTTTAGTTTAAATGTATTTTGGAATAATTTATTTATTTTAAATGAGGTAGGCTTTAAAATTAAAATAGGTGTAATTTTTGGATATGCGAGTGATAGGTGTGGAATAATTAACATTATTTATTTTTAAGGGCTGTAATTTTTTATGCTAGATTAGCATATATGTTTTTAAAAGGAATAATTAGCATATATGTTTTTAAAATAAAATTCAGAGATTAAACGCTTACCACAAAGGATTGGTTTTCCAATGTTAAAATATTATTTTTCTATTTTTCTTCACATTAACCTTCTTTTTCTAGTTTTATTCAGATTTGCATTGCATTTTTTGTTTTCCTGGAATCAGATTTGCATTGCATTTTTTGTTTTCCTGGAATATTCGTTCGATGTTTCTTCTTCATTCAAGTCTAGGAAATTTCTAAATTGAATTGTAATAAATTTTAATGCACGTTGTTATTTATTATTTTTTCTTATCAATTTCTTTTATTGTTTTTTTAATATTTAAAGAATTTATATTAAATTGTTGAAATTTAAGTGCACGGTTCTTCTTTGATTGAGATTTAAGAAATTTCTAATTAAATTGTAAAAAATCATAATGCACATTGTTATTTATTATTTTTCTCAATTTTTTTATATTTTTCTTGAACATTTTAGAGATTTTATATTAAATTGTTTTTCATTCTGGGTAAGACATTTCTTATCTACGTAAGAAATCATATAAATCATATAGTATATTAGGAGTTTTTGTTTATTTAGTCCATTCTTTTAACTTTAGGATAATAAATAATAGATCATTTTATCAAATATTAAAATTTCTTTTAACTTAAAAGTAATAAAACTAGATTAAAGTATTTTTATAATAATTATTTAATGCCATTGTAAAAGGAATTTGTATAGTTGAATAACTTATTTATTATTAGAAAGAATAATTCTAATAAATTAATGTTTTTTGTATTTGTTTTTTGGTTGCAAATAATTATAGTAGGGTGTTTTTAGTGTGTAAGGTCTATTTCTTATATCTAAATATTAAAAGAATATATTTCTTTTAACTCTGTATTACAATTAAGGGGGTTAGGTGTTTTTCAATATGGATAGAAGTTTTCAAGAAAACATAATGTTACATAAAAAGTTCAACAATCATAAGATTATATTGAAAAATTAAAAACATGTAGATCTAATTTATTTTCTTTTTTTCCTTTGTATCTAGAGGAATTGGCAATTGGACTAATCTTCGAACCACTACTACTATAACCTCTAGGCTAGGCGCTTATATATGACCATTCTACATATATATGTGAATTGGTGTGATGTGAACCAAAAACCTATTCACATCTAATACTTCATTTACTTACACAACCATCATTAATGGAGTTGTCCCACGGCTACAAATCTACTCCATCATTAACAAAATAAGATTAAATTATATATATATATATGAATGACACAAATCTACTCCATCATTAACAACATAAGATTAAATTATATATATATATATATATATGAATGACAACATTTAAAAGAAGATATTTACTAATTAAAATATTTGATTCCTCTCATGCAATAACCCTTTTAAAAATTTGCATAAAGTTCTCTCATATCACTTGATCTACTTAAAGACTTCACAAAAAAAAGTCAAGTCTTACTTTTGGGTGCCATATACATGTAATTTACAATTTTCATCTCCAAAGTATTTTTTTGATTAAGCCATCTCTAAATTCTGTATTTCACACTAACCTGAGAAAACGGACCGCTATTTCAGACACCGTAGAAAAATATATATTTTGGGTCTCCGTGCCGGTATAGATGTTAAGACTCCTTGTACATATATTGAAGGGGCTCAACCATCATCGTGTGTATTGCCGGCATTGCTCACGGAAGTCATTTTCTTTCTTTGATTGTGTTAAATAAATAATAATTCCCATCGAAAATGTAGTTTCAGTAGAATGACTGGTTTGAAATAATTTTTATATTGAAAATATCTCCCCAGTTTACTTTCTTTTACGTTTAGCTATCTTTGTGTCATGCATAAAAATATCCAAGTGATTATTTTATAATGTATTTTCGCTGGAATCACTCCGTCGAGTTAATCTTAAATAAATTTTGTTCCATATTTATTTTATCAATCTCATGTTAATTAAGCAAATAAATTTACAGTAAAATTTATCATACAGAAATTTGACATTGTCATGTGAAGCTTAGAATAAGTTTGAATATGAATAAAAGTGGCTTGGTTGATTTTTATTATACTAAACTCAAGAGCAGAGAGCATCAAGTTATTTAGCAATTTTAATAGCAGTAATTTTAACCAATTTTTCTATAACCCAATGAGAGCAATTCTGATAACTTCGTAATTTTAACCATTTTCTTAACAACTCAATCTCAACGAATAGAGCGTATCAAATTTGATTGAAGATGCACGTTTTTAAATCATATAAGAAAAAAGCTATGAAATACAAAATTGTCATTGCTATTGCACATGCGCACTCGAAATATGCAAATGACAACAGTTTTAGACCACTAATTGTTTCAGTACATAATAACAATGCTGAGGAAATAAAATGAAAAAGTGTTAATAGCCTCTTCCAAGGATGATCCTTAAATAATAAACTCACGTTGCCAACCTACACCACCAATTAGGTCTTGAAATGTTTTTTTTGCACATTTAAAAACAAAATCAATTTGTGTGAAAGTCAACCATATATTTGGAATGTTGATCTAGTTGGACACCAAAATGAGAATAGCAGAATCGATTGGGAAAAAATCATATGAGTAATATTCACCCAAAATTATGTGAGAAAAATGGAAAGAAAATAGAAAAGACATCCGTGGAATTGTAAAATTCAATGAAAAGAAAAGAAGTGGAATCATTTAGAAGGGAGTAGGATGATAAAGGCTAATTCACTCGCCATTTCAAAGACAATGCCTTAGTTTTCAGTTGGTCTAGAAACTTATTCAGATTCCTTGCTGGATTGGACTGTAACACTATTTGATTGATTTTATAGAAGTTTTCACAAAGTGGGTAGGTAGGAAAAAATCGGGGGTTGTCCTGTCGAAACCACCTCCCTCTTTCAAAGTTGGTGTGAACTTTGGCTCTCCTGTAATTTATCATGGAAAAACTTAACCCTTTGTCATCACCAAAGAGGGAAAATCGATGAAGTTGGTGGATTCATGCATTTTCACTCTTTGGTGGAGAAGCCAAATAGAGAAACTATGTGCTATAGTCCACATGTGGCACTTGAAACCACCAAAATAGGAGTCAAGGATATTTTTTTAAAATGCTTTTCCACACTATGTCATAGTAAAAAAAAAGACCATCTAAAGCTTTGTAAACCATACAACTTGATAAAACAAGGGAGCCACCGTCGTGGCGGTAGTCCCTGCTGGGGTCTGCAGGGACAACACAATATATATAAATGTTTATAGATATTATTAATATTTCTATTATATGTCTCGGATCAAGAATAGCAGCACAATCTCTGGTGCAAAACCTGCGGTTAAATGTTCATAAATGTTATGAAACACAAAATGAGAGAAACCAAAACTTTTTATAATCCACGATTTTAAAATGTGTGTCATATGCCATTGTTTCTTCAAAATCGCATGCCTAGTAATTAAAGGCACATGCAGACCCCACGCGGCATACCACCGCTAAACCTATCGCCAAGTTCGAAGTCGGATTCCATTTCCCCACTAGTAAACCTAACCTGTCAGATTGTTCAAAGTTGGATTCTATAATTTTCTTTTACAATAGCATTTCCTTTCCCGGAGTAAACCTTTGTCAAAACACAATATTACGACTTTGTACGTGAATTCTCTGCATGCACTCCAAGTGTCATTTGCAAAGCTACAGCTCTACATCCATTACAAGTTTGACAGTGAAAGTAAGACAAGTAGGGCAGCCCAGTAAAATTTTATTGCACTTTTCTTGACTGCTCTTATCCTTTACAAAGGAATTATGCAAGTTTCCAACATATTGGTATTGTAATTCTCTTCATTAGTAATTATATAGAGATATGTGTGATTAATAACATAAATTTGTTTGATCTTGTTTCAGTTCTATTCAGTGGCTCTATCTCTACAAAATACAAAAGCAGTAATGATTTGGTAGCATTTGCTGTTCTGCTAAAATATTTATATAGTGTTTCACCGCCGTATACCAACGTCGTTTGCATCACAATAGGCGGAGGAACGTCTTGGGTATTGTTTGTTGAAATGAGCTTTTGCGACCTTACAAGAGTTGTATTTTCTCGTGCGGGCATTGCACTCCCCAGGCGGTCGAACTCATCTTGTGGATACCTGCTTAATTGAGATGCAAAAATGTTCAAAATACCGAAAAAAGAGTTATCACAGATTGACAATGATAGTCCAAAAATTGGGGTTACCTTCTTCGTGTGTGAGTTTTAGATTACCGGAGTTTTCTAATATTTAAAAGAAGGCGTTTTTTTCTACTGAGAAAGAGAGTTTTAGATTATCGGAGAGAAACATATAAACTGTAAACAATTCCCTAATCAATGAAAGACACGTCCAACAAAAAGAACCCAAAATACCCTTTCATTGAAAAATGAGTAAATAATCCTCTACAAGTAAATGACCAGAGCCAGCAAGATCATAGATTTCCACATTTAATTTTCAAAAGTAGGCCATTGAACCAAAGACAAAATTTGCAATTCAAATTCACCTTTTACCAAAAGGTTAACAGTAACTTGGAAGAAACCTCTTAGGAACTAAATGTTAACAAGTTTATAAATCTGAATAAATAGGTCTAATTAAGAAATAGCGGCAAAGCTACTGCCAACAAAATATATATGCAATACAATGAAATGTTTAGGAACACATTTATATATAAAACTTGTATAGTAAACCAAAAGATAATTTATGGATAGCCACCACATTTCAACAAGTTTATATACCTGCATAAATATGTCTAATTAAGAAATAGCTGCCAACAAAATATATATGCAATACAATGAAATGTTCAGGACCAACATAGTTAAAAAAACACATAGTATAAATTGTATTGGTAAATCCAAGTTGACAAACAAATCTTCAAGGTAACCTTGAGAGTTTCAATACAACAAAATAGTTAAAAAGAACATGATTAAAAAAACCCATAATATAAATTGTATTGGTAAATCCAAGTTGACAAAAAGTTTCAATACAGAAGAATAGTTAAAAAGAAAGAGTTTCAATACAGCAGAATAGTTAACAAAAACATGATTAATTTGACTAAAGCGGACACAAGCCAAAATACCTGGAACCTGGAACCGACTAGGGTAATTTTCAATGTAAAGAATATGGCTACTATTACAAGAAATTGAACGGTCAAAACCCTGGAACCGAGTATGGTAATTTTAATTTTCCGTGCAAGGAATATGGCTACTAAGTACAATAAATTTAAGGGTCAAAACCTTGGAACCTACTATGGTAATTTTGTATGTAAGGAATATTGCTAGTAATAACAAGAAATTTAAGGGTCAAAGCCCCAACCCAATTCCAGGGAAGTCTGGATGTTCAAAAAGGAAAGAAAGAAAGAAGCCAAACAAACTCCTATACGAAAGAAAGAAAAAATCCAAACGCACTTTTTCCAATCACAAAATTATAATAGCAGCAGTTTTGGCATGGATGTTAATATAGAGCTATACTGGAAATCTGATTTACAAGAGTGAAATCAAACAGCGTCTTTGCTATTGTGCGTCGGATTTTATAAATATTCTGGAATCTGTAATAGAAATAAGGATGCCCAATTGAAAAAGCTTTCTTAATTCGTGATAATTGAATTTGTAATGCTAAGAAAATTTATAAATATTCTGGAATTTGTAATAGAAATAAAGATGCCCAATTGAAAAAGCTTTCTAATTCATGATAGTTGAATTTGTAATACTAAGAAAATTCAACTACTAACTATTTTCCTGCATTGCCTGCAGGTATGAGAATCGATGGCTTCCTTTGCTAGCCGGGGCCAAAGTTGAGACCACATTGGTTCCTCCTTTTGACTGTGAATGGGTGTGGCACTACCACAGGCTTAATCCGCTGCACTATGCAAAGGACTGTGAACGTTTACATGGAAAAGTATTAGTTACTAATGCTGTGCCCCTTGCTGAGAGGAATTCTGCCCTGGATGTGACAGCTAAACTGTGCAAAGATGCATATCCTAACGAACCATTTTCTTTGGATTTGGATGTATTCTGCTCTGCAAAGTCTAAGACTACCATTCTCGTTGGTGAGCAGGAGGGAACTTTGTTCACTAAGAATTTCATGGTGGTCTAAGCTTGAACAAGATAAGTATCTTTATCTGATTGGTCTCCAGAACTAGTGTAAACACTGTATTACAAAAATACTTTCTATAGATGACTAGCTATGATAACAACATCTTTGGCTATAATATAAATATCTATGTATATATGATTGATTATACCACAGTAATATATAATCAATGATGTGATGAAAATAAAAATAAAAATAAAAGTTATCTTATAAACATAAATACATTGATGTTATGAATAGTGAAGTAAACTAGTAAGGAAAGAGCTTTTCCTTTATTGTGGTTATGGTGCGTGCTTAATAAAATTTTAAGTAAGCACACAAGTAAGGGACATAAAAGTTTGCCTATTGAAATAGTAAATTGTCTGTAGACTGTTATTTTCTAAGTTTATGGGAATTCTGTGTATATAAAAAAATGTACCGTCTCATAGTAGTTACAATAGGCAACTATATACAATATATATATCTCTATATGTATATATATATAATATAATATGACATTCTGTGACAGAAATCAGTATTCATTGTTTTCCTAAAAAAGGAACTCTAGGTTAGGGCTTAAGCCCAGTAAGCAGTAACCAACAGCCAACAGCGTAAGCGAGTCCCCACAAATTTTTCTTTCTATTTCAACCCCTTCCGTATAAACCTCTGTAGGTAATCTGAAAAGAGCAAATTATGTGCAGGGTTTGTTGCTGAGTTCTCGTTTTAAACAGTAAGCGTATGACCATTTTGAGAAGGTATGAACAGAATTTAGTCCGAGGCCAATCCGAAACATTCAACAGCCCCAAGCAGTCTTACGACCTAGGCAATTAAAGTGTTACGGGTGTAGAGACAAGAGCCTTAAAGTATTTTGCCAGATACTAGTGATACCCGGTTAATGAAACTCAGTTATTGGTCGTTGCTACATAAAGCATACACATATATATACAAATAAATGTTTAGTGTTAACAACAAACAAATGAAACAACAAAAGGAAAAACATGAGTCTCTTGTTTCAATAATAATCAAATTTAACCAATGTTCCATAAGCGTTTGTTTTTAAGTTCACTAACCATATTGAAGTTCATCGATAAATAATAAATACACCAATACAGATTGTATTGCATGACAATTTTGTCGATTAATTTATATTCTAAAACCCTGACAGTACACAATCACAAAACCATAACTCGTGGAGGAGCTCAGATAATTAAAATAAAACTTCTATAATTTAAGTAGCTAGAGGAACTCAGGCTGAGGACCCTAGGTGAAGTTTACTGCATCTGGAAAGGAGCAAAAATTGAAGAATTAGAGAAGGAACCTTCTAGAAAAGGAAAAAGCGATTTGTCAAAAGCTAAAAGAGAATTCATACCTGTCAACATTGAGTAGTGCTAGATAAAAACTATGGGAGTATATTTTAATGAACAAATAACTAGAGAAAAGAATAAGTGAAGGGAGGAATTATCTGGGCATACCCGCTCTTCTCTACGGCTCCCTAAATGCGGCTAAGCGGAAAAACTACCCTTTCAGTTTATTAAAAAATTACAGTGAAAGCAAAAGGACCATATTGCAACAATAACAAGACTACCTGTAGAGTATGGCCTCAGAGCCATGATCGGAGTCCGCATAATCTTCAAAAGTTATGAGTATCTTTATAAAGAAACACAAGAGTTAAAGGTAAGTTACCACAAAATAATGGTGAACATTGAACTGAAACTTGAATCGTCTAGTAAAGGAGTTTTGGGCAAAAGCCTACCAGCCAGCAGACACAGGCACACGGTTAGAGAGAAATTCCCTGTTGAAAACATTGGAAAACAAGCTGCAATGACATTACTGTACCTGTGGAGAGACATTGGAGTCGCCGTGCACACTTGTGTCTGCCAAAGCAAGATTTTGCCGTTAAACCCACAAATAATCCTCCCTAGGAAGGATTCAAGACCGGTGTTTTCTAAAGGGTAGCTTTCAACGATTACCTGAAGAAGTGCCTACCACATGCCCACTTTCGCTGGTGGATTCAAATCTGAAAACTGCAGGAGCCACCTGCACGGTCGGTACATTTGGTTAGGAATTTCATATAAAACTGTTAATACAATAAGAACAGAAATTTAAACCTCATAGGATGAGCAACAGTCAAGTGGATTAGTGTACCTGCACACAGAACAAGTTTCGTGAGCGTAACCTTCATGGCTCTGGAGAAAACCCTGTGAGGTTGCAGAGCGGCTAGACCCTGACGCTCAATGACCAAATGACTTCGACCTCGACGCTAGAGAAGGGCACTGGTTACCTTTCTAAACAAACAAAAGCCTTCTTTGGTTCTGAGATCATTTCAATGAATGTTCTGAACAAACAAGCGCAGTGAGCAGCCTGAACAAACCCATCTCGGCACCTGTAAACAACCCTGGAAGCTAGCAGTGACGACAAGTGTAAGCTTGTAAGCTATGTAACCTGCCCCAACTGCCAGTTTAAAGACTTAGGATAAAATCGCTTCCCCTCCTGCCAGTTTAAAAACTTAGGATAAAATCTCTTCCCCTTGCTAAAAACAGCATTGGGGCACGTGAAGCCTGCAATAAGAGGCTAAATCCAAAAGTTTGGTTAAAATTTTTATAATGCAAAATTGTTTCCAATAAAATTTGGTTAAAATTGAAGTAACCCAAAAAAAAGCGGGTCAACTGGTGAATTAATAGACGTTCAATGCCGTATCGAACGCTATAGTCCCTGCCATGCCAGAGGTAGGGACTAATAATATGCTTTGGCGTAAGTTGTTTAAACTGTATGAATCACCCTGGTGTTTATAATAGAAGTGAACCTTCGTGAGCTTATAACTTAGATACCCCTAATTTGATAGTTCTAGACCTTGAATTGATATAAGGGGCATCAACCTTTTCAATAAATGAAGAGACATGAGGACCATGGTAAACCTTAATAATAAGTTTAGAAATATAAAGACTTATAAAAGTAATACATGTTGGAATAATTTGCCACCTTTGTACTATTCTACTTTGGGGAATATTATTAAAAGATGTGTGTAGAATAAAAATAGGTTGAGTTTTATCGATGTATTGAATATAAGAGAATATGGAAGTTGGTTAGGGGAATAAATATAAAAGAATGTGGATTTATAAATAAATAATATAATGCGGATTTTAAAAAAATAAATAAATAAATTTGTTAGGTGTAAATTTTTTAGGGTTGTTATAGAATATTTGGACCAATCAGATCTACCAAAAGGGATCACTTTATGTTGGCTCAAACATGGAACCTGATCCCTAGGGTGTCAAGAGAATTGAAAGTATAACCTCCCAACTTCATGTTGGCTCAACCATGGAACCTGATCCCTAGGGTGTCAAGAGAATTGAACATATAACCTCCCCATAGAAAAGGTACTTTAACAATGGGGGCTCAACCAATTATGCTAACCTTTGAGACTGTTTTTTGTCTAATTTCATTAATAACTCATGAACATAAATAAGTATTCATTAACTTTCTTATTACAATCTAATTAAATAGACATTTTTCTATTTCCACACTCAAATGTAAATCCTTGTTAATATTATTATTGACTTCCTAAAATTAGAAATCCTTTTTATTTTTAGTTCTAACTCAAAAATCAATGTAAAAATACTTTAAAGTTAGCCTCTATTTTTTTTCACTCTTGTATTTTTTAAAGCAAATCTTTGTTACAGTATTAATGACATGATAAAATTATAATATTTCATATTTCTAATTTTAGTTTAAAAACATAAATTTAAATTTATTTTAAAATATATTTGTATTTTTTTACTTTAAAGGCTAATTTGTTTTTTTAATGTAAGTATTGTTTGATTATTTTTTAATTTCACATTAAATCTAAGTAAAAATCAATTTATTTATTATTACTTTAAAGTCTAATTTTATTTTTTATTTTTAATATAAGTATTGTTTGATTCCCTAGATGGTGTGACTATCAAGATAGGCAATGTTGGTCATCATCGTCCCACGTGGCCAAAGGACTAGGGGATGTGGCAGCATGCCTTGTTATAAAATTTAATGTTTCATTCATCCAACATGTGAAATCACTCCAATTAGCCACATCCTAGAATCTTTGTATTTGAATATGAGTTGTATATCATACATAATGTTTTTCAATTGGGTTCCCACCATGTGATTCTATTGCACGGAAGGATTTCACCCATGGATCCAATCTCACAACCTCATTGTGAGTTCGATCTTGATGAAATTGGAGAGCAGGGAAACCTAATAATTGAACCTGCAAAGACTATGAATAGTTTTGCATGTTGTTATACACAGCCTTTCTTGTCATTTGTAGGACGAATAAAAAGCTACATTCTAAACTGGGTACTTGCATTCAAGCGATCCGCTCCACTCTATGGTATACGACATCGAAACAAAATTGGTAATCTTTGTATCCTTTATAGAATCTTTCTCATTCAATACTCATTATCCTCCTGCATGTTGGTCAACTCTTCAAATTTTCTTATGTTCAGGCCTTCTCTTATTTAGTTTCTCCCTTCTCACTCTTGGATGCATTCTCCATGTGTAGTCTCTTTGATCTCTATGTGGGTTATTCTCCCTTTCTTAACCCCCCCACCTTCTCTCCCATTATCAAGCCTCTCAGTGTCCCCTTTATGCTTCCATGCCTTGAATCCTCTATTTGCACCATCACGTCGCATGCCCCTTCACTTGGGGATTATTAACATGGGCTCTTGCTTTGGGTTCTTCTTTGCTATCGTTTGGTAGCACCCACCTTCAATTTCCCCTCTCTATTCTCATTGATAAATTTGCTTTGACTTTATTAACCATCTTGTTTCATTGCTCAGAAAGGTGATGCTTTCCTTATTTAATCAAAGCATTTGGATCGAAGAGTTGCATGTTTCCCTAAGATTATAGAGAGTATTATGAAAAAATAATTCATAAAAAAATATAATAATTAATTAATTAACATTAATAGAAATTAGTTATGTAACAAAAGGTCAAAAGGCATGACCAATCAACCCTCGTGACTAGTAAAGGCCTATTTAGGCACACCATCTAAAGGAAATGTAACTCACCATTCAGATTTATCAATAATACAATTTACGTATTACACATACTTACAACATTTGCATAGAGTTACACTTGTATATTGGCATTTTGTTTTCCCTACGGTGGTATTAGAACCTATGATTTGCTGACCTGGAGATTATGTCCATTTTCTGTAATCTATCCACCACTGCTTCAATCCTCTTTTTTGTTTCCTTTTACAAATTCCTACACTTTGTTCACTCTCCCTGTCACTAAAATTATCTTGGTCATGTCTACTTCCCAACGTTTACCCCCACAGTCAACTTACACCCGACTGTTGTCCTGGTGTTCCCTTGCACCTCTTAGCCTCTTCCCATTCCTCGTCGTTCGACTTAGTTTTGTCCCTAGATGCCAACCACCTGAACTCACAACTCCTTCGACCTATCAACAAACCATGTACATTCCAAAAGGCGGAGATTTTCAAAATCATGAAATTTCGTAAATGTCGCAAATACACTTCTCGAGATGCCAGTGCTATACAAAATTTCTAGAAAAAGACTACCAACGAATTAAAAGAGAATTACCTAAGTATGATGGTAAGGATTATAGAGACGTTATTGTTTGGGTCAATAAAACATTGGACATCATTTTTTAGTCAAACCCATCAATAGGTGAACAAGAAAAAATCATGACCGCATCCAACAATTTGGCAGTTTAAGAATAAGATTGGTTCCTATGGTGGTCCAACAAATGTGAAGCTCGTTTATTCCTTTGGAAAGAAAAGTGGATTCCTTGCTAAAAAGGTTCCATGACAAAGAAGAAGATGATATCTACGAAAAAATCGTTCATCTCAAGCAAAAAAGGTTTGTAAGCGAATACACCCACGAATGGGAAGTATTAGCTACAAGACAAAGAGGATTTAATGATGAAGAATTGTTAAAAATTTATAGATGTGGACTTAAGGATAATATCCGAGCAGAATTGAATTTGTACAATCCTAAACTATTAAAGAAGCCATACATGCAACAAAAAATATTGAACAAAAACAAAAGTTCAAAATTTCATCGTTCAAGGAAGATGAAGACCAACAACAAAACTCGGGTAAAAAGGAGTTTAACAAATGTATGTATTGTGGAGACAAATGGACATTAGGACACAGAAGCCTTAATAAGAAATTATATACTTATGAAGTTGAGAAAGATTCAGACACTTCAAGTAAAGAGTCAGAAAGAAAGGATAAAAAAATAAAAATAATTGCCACAAGTGTGGAGAAAACTAGATGTCAGGACATAAATGTGAAGATACATCCTTAAGCGACTATAAAATAATAGATGGGAAGCAAGTTAAAGTACAGGAACCTACTGAAGAAATTTTTTTCATACACAATGAAGATTCAAATCCTAAGGAACCATCATTAGTTGCCATCTCATATGTACAACAAAATTAGGATGAAGAAAGCAAGTCTTCGAAAAGTTAAAAACAACCAAGTCACTACAAAATACATTCCACCCCACCTTAGGAAGTAGAGAAACCAGTCTCCAAGTTGAAATAACATTAATACTACTACTCTAACAACAAACATGATAAGGAGAGTATGTCCTACAACCCTCAAGCTTAAAGGGCTCATAAGAGGTAGAAATGTCAAAATACTTGTCGATTTTGGCAATAGTTATATCATGTTTACTCTCTATTGGTCTTGTGTTCCTCTTGATTTTCTACATAGCCACTTGGGCCAGACTCTCATTTTTTGTATGGTATATTTTGTTTCTTCAAGCACTCGATTACCTCTCACCTCTCTACAGAGAGTCAACTTTTGGATTTGGTCTAGTCTCCCCCAGTTAGAGATTGGCTTAGACTTTTCAGTTTTATCTTGTAATTTCCATATTTGAAAGTGACATAATTTACCCCACAAAAAGAAATTAAGTATTGTTTTATTATTTTTTAATTTAACATTATTTAACACTATGCAACAACTTATCTCCCACACTAGGTTGTAGAGAACCTTTGGAAACAATAAATGGGAATCTTGAAATGATAACACTAAGTTGAAAAAAACAAATAAATACACAATTTGCAATAGAAAATAATATATCAATACACCTATAAAAGAACAAGGTATAATCATAAATATATATACCAAGAAATTAGATGACATTGTGCCATATCTTTAACATTGTTACAATTAAATTGTGCATGGATCAACACAAATATCGCCATATAAAATTTGTTTGAGATATCTTCTTCAATGCCCTCAACTTCTCAGTTAACGTTGATTCATAACCACGAGGAATATGTAAACTATTGAATTTATTAAGTATATAGAAAGGATTAATGATTTTCTCAAGGAAGTATGTTTTTGGGTTGTGTTAACCTTGGTAATATTGCAAAGGTAAAATTTGAGGTTCTTGGGAATAATATTTGATAATGGCGTTGTCTAAAGAGTAGATAAGCCTTACTGAATACAATTGTTTAAATGTTAATTTTTCCTTTGCAAACCTTATTGAATACACTTGTTGAAATGTCATCCTTTCCTTTTTTTTCAAAGAGGTGATTGAACTATCTTTGCTCTTGAAGAATAAAGGAAGAATTAAAAGCACCATCAAATTTCATTATTTATTGAGAATTAGGATATTGTAAATTTACCCCATTTCAATGATGTTGCCTAAAAAGTAGATAAGCCTTATTGAATACACTTGTTGAAATGTCAATTTTCTCTTTGCAAGCCTTATTGAATACAGTTTTTGAAATGTCATTTTCCTCTTTGCTTCAAAGAGGTGATTAAACTATGTTTACTTTGAAGAATAAAGGAATATTTAGAAGCACTATCACATTTCATTATTTATTGGAAATTAGGGATATTGTAGATTCATCCCATTTCAATTGTGGTGGAACACCTTAAAAATATTGATGATACTACCATAAATTATGTCAAGGATTCTGAGGAAGATTTGCATGTCCTTATTTTGAGAAAATCCATGAGTAGCTTGATGGCACTAAATATACATCCACCATAGCTTGGAGTGTGGTGGGATGGTCCTATTTGGATTCTAAGATTCTCATATCCTTATTGTGAGAAATTCCAAGAGTATCTTGATGGCACTTATTCTACATCTACCATAGCTTAGGGTGTTGTGGGATGGTCCCATTTCCTTTTGGGAAGCTTTCGAGAGCCCTACTAGAGTCAAATTTTAGGACCACTTAGAGGATGACACCTAATGACAAAGGGGGCTCACAATGGACCATACACGACAAAGGGGGCCCACAATGGACCATACATGACAAAGGGGGCCCACAATGGACCATACACTTCCAAGATGACTCAACTAACATTAGGCATGGAAAAGATGACCTAGAAAGTATGATCTTGCAGTGGTAAAATAGCGTCGATATAAAATATGTGCATTGCATATGAGATACAAGGGTGACATAGCATGGGCTTTTCACCCAATACAAAGAAAAGTAATTTTGAATATAAATACTAAAAGTTACATTTTCATGGTGGTATAAATAGATAAATATCCAAATACAACAATCAAGAAAAAAAAATTACAGCAATAATCACAGTGGTAGCATGGCATTGTAAAGGCATAACTTTGCCTATGAGCATCCAAATTAGAGGAATTGGGAAGCTCATTAAACATTACAAGGGAAAAGCATCGAATGAAAAGGTATTTTGCTATTTCAAATGGAATCCAAAGTCCTTATACTCTTTGTCAATAAGAATACATGAAAAGGAGGACAATGTTTGAATGATGAATGAAAATTAGGTTTGATTATGATTGCTCATTGCATGTTTTGTACTTTATTTAGAAAGCGCATCCAAAGAGCATAAGTGTTAAATATAGATTGTTGAGCACCCTAATAAACATGTAACAACAAGAATTAAGAACAACAAAGAGGGGATTTTTGAAGCATGGCCAATGATAATGAAAAGGTGTTAGTTTTAAGGTAGAATTGGACTTCCTCAACAGTTCACCCCCATAATTGTTGGAAAATCAGAAAGGTATAAATATTTTCTTTGTGTTGATAATTACTTGTGACATTATTATGTTATTATTAACTTTCTTGTTTTCTTCTTTTATCTTAGTTCATCAAAAAATTACCAAAACCATAACAAGAAGATCAAAGATACCAAATGTAGGTGGACAGTCAGGGAAAAAACCCTATCTAGGGGAAAAGCCAGTCAAAAACACTTCCTTCAATAGTTTCATGAGATGATCCAAGACTCTTTGACCTAGACACAGACTTCCTCCAATAACCAAGTCAACCCTTCCCTTCTTCTGCAGATGAAAACCTTCCAGCTGTTATCACTCAGGTTTTCCTAGAAGTTGTGTAAGAGGAAAGTATACCCGAGGTAACCACAAACCAACCTTTTAGATGTAGAATCTAGCCACTCTGCATCCAGGGAGGGCTCTCTCTTTATGATTTATCTTTGTTCTTGGAAGGTTTTAGGCTAGTTATAGATTCAAGAGTTTGTTTTGGGAAAATGGTGGAATCCACAAACTAAGGGCAAGATTGAGAGCT
>APFE030476025.1:186481-208799 GCA_000404065.3 Pinus taeda | reverse complement strand
ATATATATATATGAATGACAACATTTAAAAGAAGATATTTACTAATTAAAATATTTGATTCCTCTCATACAATAACCCCTTTAAAAATTTGCATGACGTTCTCTCATATCACCTAGGTCTACTCGAAGACTTCACAAGAAAGGATAGGCCAAGTCTTACTTTTGGGTGCCATACACATGTAATTTGCAATTTTCATCTCCAAAGTAATATTTATTTTTGTTATGTCTATTAAATAATTTACAAATTCCATTTCCAAAGTAATTTTTTTGTGCTATTATTATTTAGTACTTATGCTACCATGCTCTCATTTTAACACATATTTGTCTCCTCCCTAGATCTCTCTTTTGTATTTGCATATCACCCTACTAGACATTTATTTCCTCTCATACAATATTCATATATGTAGGTAAAATCCCAGTCAAACTTCTCTATGGTAACTTTAGCCTCATTATATAATGCTTTGAAATTTGCAACAATATTACATTTCGGTTCCATATACATGTAATTTACAATTTTCATCTCCAAAGTAATATTTCTTTTTGTTATTGCTATTCAATAATTTACAAATTCAATTTCCAAAGTAATCCTTTTTTTATTATTTTTTTGTACTTATATTCTCTCATTTTAACACACAATTGATCTCCTGACTAGATCTCGCTTTTGTAGTTTCATATCACCCTACTAGACATCCATTTCCTTTCATACAATATTCATGTATGTAGGTAAAATCCAAATTAGGTCTCTCAATGTTAGTTTTGGCCTCAACATATAATGATTTGACATTTACAACCATCATCTCCTTCTAAAAGCCACAATCCCTTGGCTTTGAAACCACTTGTTAGTAAAAAATGAGATATAAATAAATACGTTTTATAGTACATGATAACACATAAATGATGAAAAATACAAAAACACCATATTTTACCCAAGAATCCCTTACGACAAAATTGAATAATATATCTACTATATCTCATGAATAATATATCTACTACTTCTCATGGCTTAAAAGAAGCCAAACCAACCAAAGTGAGCACTCCACTCAATTTAGGAATATTACAATATAGAATTGTCAAGCTTCTAACAACTTCATCACATATAATCCATGGGCTTTAAGACCATGGGCCACAAAAGTGATGTGCCCACATTTTCTATTTCCTTTTAACCTTATTACTACTTAGTATACAAGGAAATGATGTAATCACGAGTCAAAAACATACTAAATTATGCCATAATGGTTTCGCTCATCATTTTTAATACTAATAAAGATCTTCAATATTCTTTTCAATATTTATCCAGTTTCTAAAATTTCTTATAACACACTACAACATGTGGTGGAATTGCTAGTATGATAACTAAGGGCATGAGGTTATTATGTCAAGAAGCATTCTAAAATATAGGGAGATGTTACGTTATTATGTCACAGGGAGGTGTTATTTTATAACAATATTTAAAAATAATAAAATAATATTAATATTAATATTATAAATTGAATAATAATATAATATAAATATAATCAATTCCATAATATGTAAAATCCTTTAATTTTATATAGAAAGATAAGTAATTAAAATTTAAATAATAAAAACAACAAATCCTTCACTACTTGAAAAAGAGCTAATAAATGACATTTAAAAATAATATTATTGATATTACATATTATCTTATGTGTAATTCATTGTGAGGAGAGACACTTTACAACTCATATGGGACAAATGTTATAGTGGTGTAAATGTTTGTAGGCATTTACATGTAGTCTCAATTAAAAATACTAAAAGCAAAGTAATATAGAGCCCAATATGGGTGTTCTTCTATTCATTTGACTCAATTAATAATAAAATGTTAAAAGAAACATTAAAGAAACATTTCCATCATAATTAAAGAAACATTTGTTAAATTATAATTAAAGGACATATGTCTAGGAGAGGGGGGGCGGGGGGGGGGGCAAAAGTTTTCCTGGCCCTTTTCAAAGAGAGATGCTTATAGACGTAAAAATGTTGGAGGAAGTTTCTCTAATTATGCTTAATTAATAGAAAGAAATACATTTTTTCCCATCTCAATTTCTTCATTTTCACACTAGAGTAGAAGAAAACAAATCGCTATTTCAGAAGATTGTAACAAACAACATATATTTTTAGTGTTTGTGTTGATATGTATGTTAAGACAACTCATATATATTGAAGGGACACAACCATCCTCCTATGGATTCAGTGGGAATAGATTGATAATTAATGATGGAGGACAAAAAGGTTTATAATCTCATACTTCGCATGCTTGTGTTCATGCTTATTCTCAATCATGTTGTTGTTGGGGGTATCCTTACATGCAGGTTGAGAAACGAAGGGTGAATAGCCTTGATTCTACATGGAAAGAAATAAAAAGAGGACCAATGTCTCCTTCGGGCACATCAGACTGTTGAATTTATTGTCAGAAATGCAGAGAGGAGAAACACAATGATTAACACACACAAACCATATGAGTTGTTTCGCTTCTCTATTGATCACAAACTTCATTTGACTTACAATGAACCTAGTGTTGAGTATTTAAACATTTATTGACTAGGGACTTGCCTAAAATTATTTCACATGCACACACACTCTAAATTTGACATTTCACAGTCTATAACATAACTTGAACTCACTCGACTTGACTTAGATAACTAAATCTCCTAAAGCTAGCCAACTCTAGCATGCAGGAGTAATTACAATTTCTAATACTCCCCCTTAATTACAATTGTGTAACTCAACATACCTCAAACATGACTTAACTTGACTCAGCATGACCTAACATGACTTAAGTATGCATGTTAGGCTTAAAATAGAAATTGACTTCATTATCACTCAAACATGCCCGCTAGTCTGTGTCTCAGCTAGCTTTACAATGACTCAAAACTTTTACAATTTTGCATTTTTTTTTCTCTGCTTCCAAATTATATATCCTTGAAACTGCTTCATTCTTAGTTGTGCTTTCTTTTGTATGATCCATATTTCCTTACTTGTTGTTGTAATTTTTCTTTGAAATTTATTGAATTTGTGCTGAAACACAATTTGATCTTATCTTCTACACCTTCCTCTTCAACTATTCGTTCAACCATGGACTGCTTCCACAACAATGCATCTTCAAACTCTATTATTTTCTATTGTTGTTGCACTTCATATTCCTGACATTATTTTTTCCATATTTCATGATAGCAGAATCTTATCTCTCTTTCACTCCATTGTTGAAAAATGGTTTTAATGTGTTCTTCCTTGTTTTCAGAAACTTCCATATAATTCTCTTCACTTTCATCATCAGGTACTGCTATTTTTTTCCTATAATTTGCACATTCAAGAGCATTATTCACCATTTCATTGAATTATTTTATTTATGTCATTGCTTTAAAACTCACATCAATTTGTTATATTGGTTTTCTAAATCCATTCTTTAATGAGCTTCATATCTGCATCAAACTTATTAAGAACTTTGATTTCAACTTCATCTCTCATGCTATTTTGAACACCTTCATATTCAAAAACAATGTTGAAAACATCCTTTTTATGCTTTTCAATGAGAGCTTCCTTCTCTACCTATTCCTTCCCTTCCTTGTTTTCCATTGCATGAAGGTTGCCTTCCACTGTTATTTTTTTAGTGGATATTCTCATCAAAGACTCTTCAATCACTTTATCCTTTTCTTGATCGTCAACTACTACTATATCATGTACTACATGAGAAATTCTAACTAGTTGATATCATATTGCTACATTGGCAGCTTCAACCTTCAACATGGCGCTTACCATATTTCTACAATCAATCCATGTTTTAGGAAGGAAACCACACATAACATCAAAATAATGTTCATCCATACGATGGTGGGATATCCGAGCATGTATCTGCTCACTGAAAATTTAAACTTCATCGAATCCATGAGTTGTCGATGGATGCACCAATTCACATATCACTTTGCAATTATCATCCACATGTTTTTCATCACAGTGGGATTCACCATCATCTCCACCATCCACGTTACAATGGAGTCTTTCAGCATTTATATGTTCTTTCTTGGCTTCACACAAAGGCTTCAAATCCTCTCTTTTTAATCTTTGTTGCATCTTCTTCATCCATATGCATGTTTACATAATGGGTTTCAATTGTATGCTCTTGACAACCATCATCCACTTTTGAGTGGGATTCTCAATGCTTTGTTGTCCTCTTAGAGTCTTTCTTATCTACTCTCAAATATGTGGCCAACTCAATAGATTGTGACACATCTTACTTCTGCATGTCACTCCCCCTTGCACCAAATTATTCTTCAAAGATATTCTATGGTTCCTTGGAAGTTGTAGCTTTCGCTAACTTGCACAAAACGGTTTCATCGATGGCTTGAGGAATGAAACTCAAAGTTAGGGCATCATTAAATATATGAAGTGGTATAAGATCCACACTACAACAATCAACCTCTTTTTTTCCTTTTTCTTCTACTAAACTTCTCATTTCCTCGGTTATAGCATGAACCTCTCTAAACATGACAACAATATCTACTTCTTCTTTTTTATCCCTTTTCTTACTATTCTTCAGTTACACTTTGTGAACCATGTTTTTTGTCTTTAATTTGTCTTATAGCTTCTTTTTTTACTGCATGGGGCTATCTTCCATATCGCCCCTGAAAAAAAATATGATTTTCAACATGCTCCCCTAAGGGACAATTTTCACTCAAAAAACATTGTCATGCTTGAAAAAACACCAAATTTTTTTTGTATATGAAAAAATTTGTAAATCCATAAACTTACTTTTCAATCAAACCATAGGAGTTTTTGATCTTCTCTATTCATCACAAAACCTTCATTGGACTTACAATGAACCAGGTGATGGGTATTTAAACCTTTTTTGACTGGAAACTTTCCTAAAATAACTTCACGTGCACACACTCTAAATTCGACTTTTCCCCAACAATAACTTAACTCGATAACTCAAACTTACTCAACTAGACTCAGTTAACTAACTCTCCTAAATTTAGCCAACTCTAACATGGGGAAATATTTACAATTTCTAATAATTATGGGGTAACCAACCATGTCCTCCACCATTTCCAAGTCTGTAAAAAAATAACTATAGTCGTAGTGTTGTTGCTAGAAAATTTGAAAAGATATATTGTAATAGTATTGTCTCTGGAAATTGTCGATGTGTATGTGGTGTGAGCATTCCGTATATGGTGTGAGAACCTTGGTGATAGATGTATCTATGTCTACGATGTTGCTTTGGTTTTGTTTCCATTTAAAATTTTGTCAAATACAAATTCCCCTCATAACGTATTTTCGGTGGAATCATTCGGTCAATATTAAAAATGTTTTCTTATTTTAAGAACATTTATTCTATATTTCCGGCATTTAAGTCATGTATATTCATAAAAATGCTAAAAATAATCTCTTTTATTTCTCATCGATCTTTCTTATTTTTCATTTATCATTGTTTTTCATAATAAAAAAATAAAACTAATTTTTATAATATTGTTTTTTTTCTTCTTCTTAGGGTGGTAGAATCATGAATTGAATTAAATTTTATTATTTTTTTTTATCTAAATTTATATGGATTAAGAAAACATATTTACTACTTCACTAGGCAGTTAACTCTGCAACCTTCTTGATAGTGAAGAGATAAGTTACCAATTCTAAGTTCCCAGTGGGTTACCCAACAAAGAAAAAAAAGAAATTTACCAAACTATTTTTACTTTTACCGAGCATGTTAAGTTACTTTAACTTTCATGTTTTTACTTTACAATGAGAAAACAAACTCTTGTTTTTACTTTTGAGAAATGGACAATAAATAGATTTATAATATATAATTGTAGTTTTATTTAATGAATAAATAATTATGGGAGATGTGGTATTCCATCGTAAATTCTAAAAAGAAAGAATTAATGATGAACCTCAGTAACTTTCTTTTACCCAACAGTTAAATCGGCTATTTGTTATTAGTTTAATAAATAGTTACCCTTCCTCTACTCTTCTCTTACATAAGGGAAGGGAGAAGGAGGGAGGGGGTGCTTTTTCTTCTAGAAAATAAAATAAAGATATTCCTTGGAGGATTTAGTGGGAACAAATCTTGAGTAGACTTCCTTGGTGGAAATAGAAGCCATTGCTGGCTAAACCTAGAGTCTTGAAGCCAAAGCAGTTTGTATTGAGGCCAAAGCAATAGAAACTGCTAGATAAAAGATAATTGATTATTGGGAAAAGAGGAGCTTGGGGGAGAACACTTGGACATGATCGCTAGGTTCTCATAGGAAGGGTGGAGAGGTTCATTCATCGCAGTTTAGTCTTGTCATGGAAGATAAGTAAAATTTGTTATTTATGTCTCAATTAAATACTAATCTGGCCATAATATGTAATTAGGAAATAAACACTTTGATATTGGATTTGTATTGTGTTCTTTAATTCTATGTCAGTTAATCTAGATGTACAGGTAATAAGTTGTAGGAGAGTGTACATATTATAGTATGGGTAGACTAAATGTACCTAATCTGTACCATGTTACTGAATGCATTAATCTGTGTGTCTAGATTCAAAATCTAGGCAAGGGTTTGACTATGCAACCAATTCCAAGAATAAAGTCCTTCTAGAGAAAATAAACTCAAATATGCAACAATATACGAAAGAGGTAGTTAAGCAATTATGAAAGAGAATGAAACTATCTGAATTGAGATAGAATATTCCTCTTGTATATGACTTGAAAGGAAGAAAACAGACACCTAATAATTCGTACTTAACTAGGAATAATATTGAACAACCAATTAAGTAAATCGCTAGTGAATTCAAGTTTAATTGTGATAAATAACTCAACATATCAATAACCATAGGAATGAAATGCGCATAATAATTATCCATGCAAGAGAAATATAATTATATATAGGGCTATCTTCATTCCTATTTCAGTCTAAACAAAACCTTTCGTGCTAAATGATGAAAGCGAACAAAATTGAAACCATAGCCTTCTTTAGGGGCGATAAACAAATAAACATAATAACTATAATGCAGAGGTTGGAAACTCGAAAGGGAGGGCTTTCATTTAACAATAAAATAACACTTTAAAATAGTTAAATTCTTTGAGATTTGTTCTGAAGGAATCTTGAGGAGGATGCCCTGCAACGACGTTTAAAACATGGAATAATCAAGATGATACACCAAACCAAGATTCCAACCTCATATAGCAAATTTATTTACAGAAATATTAGGGAAAATCGCATAATAGATTCATCATTAGATCAAAATAATAAGTGTTAAACAGTTAATGATATCGGTTTGTTTGCAATGATATAATTTACAAAGCAAAATCTCAAAAAATTACATCCACATGCCGAAATATTCTGAGTGAAAATAGCTCAGGGAGCTGTCACCAATAAAACAACAAAACCTTGCGTTGAACTTCTCATAACATGAATAAAAATCGTAAATGTGAGAAAACCATACTATGAGAATGCAACCCTCATTAAGTGCAAGAGGAATCGATAGTAATCAAGGGAAAACCTGCATACCTGGAGGCTTGGCGTTGGAAGAAACTAGGCTATCCAAAGGTCTGGTAACCGCACCCACCCTCCTCTCGAGCAAACCCTACACCATAAACATAGTGGTTAAACATTTCATACTTCCATTAATCCAAAGAAAAATAAGGTATGCTATTACATATCAAGACCTGCACCAAAGACAAGAGGTAAACCCTCATTACTTACCCGAGAGACAGAAGGTGTAGCAGAGGTGTTTCTATGACATAGATTCCAAACACCATTGTGGATGTGACACCTGCAGGAACCAAGTCCACATTAAAACCTTACCACTGCGAGGATGTGTAAACATGTCAAGTAGGACTTAACATAGACGACAAGTATATATAAAACCTCACATTCAAACTCATAATAATGACTTACCTAATAAATGATTTCAAATCAATAGTGGACAAACCAAATGCAAGCCTACCTACAGGTAGGAATGCTTGGCAAACCGTTCACACTGCATAGCAAGTGGAAGATGATGGATTGCAGAGGAACCTCATTGTAGAGACCAGAATGTAGTTTCGAGATCCATACTAAGGAAATGAGCATAGAAACCAAGCAAGCACGAGGTCGTAAGGGCTTACCGTCGAAGTTCGACAAAGCATTGTACTCGTCGCCATTCCCATGTTGTACTTTGAGCAACATATAGCAAGTGATCAGCATGAGTCCCAATCGCTGGTGGCCATCTAGCCATGGATTGACTGAATAAGCTGTGGAGGGTCAACACAACACAAATAATGTGAGGTATGGAGAATCATTCATGTAATACCATCTTGTACAACTTTTCACGTTAGGTATTGTTGTGCCTCAGAATTACCCCTCCTTGACAACTTTTCTCACTTCTTATCCTTGTTTTTCCATAAAATTACAGATCCGCATCAATGTTAAATGATAGATTTTGTCTTAAGGAGATCATTAAATGATTGACATGTTATATTTTTTATGTTTTTGCTATTTGAATAATTTTTTGAAAATTAGCTATAGAACGCATCCTATTCTGTCTATATTCCGTAGATATTTCCATGGTCTGGCAGGTTTCGGTTATCAAATGAAGAAACCGGCCACATGGGCATCTCTGTAATCGTCTCCACATGAATCCTATCCTAGTCACTTAGCCCAGATCGATTATGGAATCATCTCCACATGAATCTTATCCTAGTCACTTAGCCCAAATCGATAAGAAAGCCAGCTCAAGACCACAATCAAAGGTGGATTCAAATATATGAACCCAAAAGCAATAGGACTCTTTGTCTACACTTTCGAGACATGGAAAATTTTAGGGGCGAATGTTCGCTGTTTGGAGAAATTAAGGGGTTTTAAATTTGTAATGGGAAAATATTTTGTATCATAGTACATTTTTACAAATCACCTTAAATATCCCACCTTATTTTAAGGGAGAGGGTAAAAAAGGTAAATTTATCCCTTGAAATTAGGAGTTACATTCTTCTATTCGTCCTAATTTTCAAGAATAGGTTTTATTTAAATGAATCCTATGGGCCAAATACCATATTTATAAAAGAGGTATGGTAAATTCATAAAAATATAAATAAATGAGAGGTATGGTAAATAAATAAAAAATTTCTTATATTTACTCCATAAGTCACCTTATATACATGCAAGTGTGTAAACAAATAAAAATATAAGTAAAGTGGAGGTATGGTAAATAAATAAAACGTATTTTAATACTTACTCAAAAGGTATGGTAATAAAATAGACGTATGGTATATAAATAAAACCTCTTTTTATATCTAGTCCATAACCCTCGTTCTATTTATGACGGCTAAAAAAAGAGGTTTTATTTAAGTGAATCCTATGGGCAAAATACCATATTTGTAAAAGAGGTATGGTAAATTAATAAACATATAAATAAATGATAGGTATGGTAAACAAATAAAACATTTTTTTATATTTACTCCATAAGTCACCTTATATTTACAAACACTCAAAAAATGCTTTATATTTAGGTGAAACCTATGGGCAAAATACTATGGGACAAATACCATGGGCTAGATTTTTATTAATACCATGCAAAAAAACATTACTAACCCTAATATTAGTATTAATAAAAATAAAAATGGAACATGGTATTGACCCATGGTATTCACCAAAATGGCACATGGTATTGACCCATGGTATTCACCTAGAATGTAGCCTATTTAAATGGGGGAATTAAACTAGCATAGATCTATCTTTACACTCGATCTACTAACGCCCAAGTGGTAACAAATATCGTGATATGCAAACTACCATAGAGTGAAAAAGTATTTGATCCTCTCAGGGCTTGGTGGATCAAGAGTAAAAATGCATGTTGTAATTTAATGTATGTTAAACATTTTAGCTTAGTTAAAATAAAAAATGGAATAAAAATCAACTATTAATCTGATTAATTTTTATAAACTACTAATAGCAATTTTTAAGCTCCAGGTTCATGATAACCCATGGTATTGACCAGTGGTAATACCATGGTATTCATGTGAACATAGACTATTTAAAGGGGAAATTCTATCATCTTAGATCCATCTTAATTCTGGGTCTACCAAGTGCTCGGAGGGATAAATAGATTTCATCGCCCTAAGAGTGGTAGATGTGGAGTTAAGATGGATATAGGTTGGTTTTTATGATAATGAAGATATTAAATGGACTGAGGAAATTATATTGTAAGAACATCTTAAGGTGAATGGATAAAGCATCAACATTGGACAAGTATATTCGTATACTTATGTTTTAAAGTGAAACAAATCCAGGGCTAAAAGGAATGGATTGATTGCACTAGTCATCCTTCTATAACTTTCCAACATAGACTGAAGTAAACATATTGTAATTTGGGTAATTTTTCTAACTGCAAACTGGGAAATACTTGTGTATTGGAAGGGTGGTTATGAGGTCCCTAGAAGTGATGAATTTGAAGTTTTCTTGGTTTTATATATAGTATTAGGTTTTTTCTCATGCTTTCTGTGAATGACACAGGTGAATTTTATCCTACACCCACTAGTTTATCGATATGTAATTTCGGTAATTTTGATTTCAAAATATATTTTAAAGAAATGCAATGATTTCATTCGTGTATTCAATAAACACAATATTCTAATGGAATTCTACCTTGGTGGTTTACCTATACAGATTCCATGGAGAAGTGTTAGTGGTGTGACATTAATTATCCTCAAGCAGAGGCTTTAGTTTCACTCTTTTCTGGAAGAAAATACTTTCTTCCAACATTTTTGAGTTCCATGAAAAATTTGAAAGTCCTAATAGTATTCAGTTATGGGTTCAAGAGAGACATAGTATTCAATTATGGGTTAAAGAGATCCACACTGAATGATCTATCAGACTTATCTTCACTTAATTTAAGACTATTCACTTGGAGAGGTTGCATGTGCCCCCACTTCAAGAGCATTGTAAAGTCATGTAGAACTTAGAGAAGCTATCTTTAAGCTTTTAGTGAAGATTGGAAAAATATCTGGGTTCAATAACACCCAGTCGACCATTAAGCTTCCAATAAGGTTAGATTTTAACCTCGAGCACTTTTGTGATTTGGAGGAGATGCCCCCTCGTATTTGTGACACATCCTCGGTTGTGAATTGGACTATTACTAACTATCATTTCCTTTGAAAGTTACCCGATGACTTGGGGAAGCTCAACTCTTTAAGAATGTTAAGGAAGGAAAGAATGTACATTATGATAAGTTCTCTTATGCCTTTCAAGTTTTTCTTGGATATCTACAATGCTTCAGGTAGGAATGTACATTCTGTTAATGAAAATTTTTCTTGATAGAAAGGTCCAATTTTAGATTCTAATTCTTTCAAAAAACATTTTATAACTTTCATGTTTCTAAAAGGAAAGCATTTTTTTTCAATTTAAGTATTGTGATCCCATATTCCAACTTATTTTTCAGTAACCCATTAGGCTTTGTAGCTTTGAATAAATCCATGTCTTTTGATAAGAACCTCTTCCAAATTAGAACACAATTTCCTTTTGGCAATAACCACATACAATGTCTTGATTTATTTATTGAGAAAATAGAGGTTGTGAAACAAGCTTGTGCCATACAAGGACTTGATTCATTGATTATGTATCAATTATGGCTCTTGATGTAACAATGTCTTGATTTTGTTGCTTGAAAATAGAGGTTATGCTTTACTATTTCATAGAATTTCTTACAATATTTCCGTAAGTATTGATTTGTAATCTCACTCACTGAGGGATGACAGTAGTGACAAAGGTAATATTCTATGGTTTGAAGTTCCCCTCTTACTAAATATTTAAATATATCACCACAATTTAACTGTTAGTTAAAGTAATTGTGTTTGATTTGTAAACAATTCATTGCCTGATTTATAGATTTTTATTTTTTCCCTTTTTCATTTTTTTTCTCAAATTTGGTATGAGATATCTACCAAGATTTGGGTTCCCTAGTTTCCCCACCATAGCTACGAGGTTCAGATGCTATCATTAAATATTCTTGGAATGTTATGGCTTTTCCAGTAACTGTGCTTTGAAACATTGTTGTTGATTTTACATGGTGTGAATGCAAATAAGCACTGCAACTAGTGCCATCATTTAGATTAAGTGTTGAAATCTAGGTGGTCTTGTAACGATGGAGTGATTGTTTTCTAGCTACTAAGGCCATATGCATTTTTATCTCTTATGTTGTGCCGAGATATTCAAATTCAAAATAAGAATTGAGGTCTCATTTCTACTGTAGATTACAGTCAGTTTCTTGAACATAATATATAGTAGATTATCTTTTACTAATCAACTATGGATGTGATCCCTCGCAAGAAAGGAAATTCAAAGTGACTTTGATTTCACATTGATTTTTCAAAAGGTCCACACAAGAAAGGAGATTTAAAGTGACATTGATTTCACACTGGTTTGTCAAAATGGAGGCAAGAGAAAATGAAACTTTGTATTCAACAATGCTCTTAATTTCATATGTACATGCACAGACATATTAGTAGAAAATATTGAAGGGTTGCCTAAGTAATATTTTCCATTCCACTACATTCTTTATAGCTTGTAAATAAATAACTCAGAACAATTCGTTACACTACTTGTTATTCTTTATTAATCAGTGGTTAATATTTTGATATTGAACTGGCTAAGATTTTTCTTCCTTCTGTGAAATTGTGTGTTCTATAATGCTTCTTTTCCATTCGCTATGTATATCATGTAAAGTGTGTCTAACGGAGTAGGAATATTGGAATGTCTTGTGATCCTTGAACTATGTTACAAGGCAAAAACCCAACGAGGCAGGGTAGGTGCATCCCCACAAAGGGGTCACAAATACCAAAGTTGGTATTGGCTAGTGCCTTGAGCTAGACAATTTCCTTTACCCTTGTATTAACAATGAATCTGGAAAGGATTCTAATATTATCTTTATAAGATTTATATCAGTTAAGATTGATCAATAAAATTCATGATACATGAGCTAGGATGTCGTTGCAAGGTGGTTGTTGATTATTGAAAGCTATGATGGCCATTATGTTAGGCCAGGTGGTCGCACTCCCTTGATCGTGAGCATGATTGTGATCAAGATGGAATACTTCATAGTCTAGATTGATTGTTTAGCATTGATAGTCAGTGGGCTCATTCACAAAAGCTTTTATTTCACTAATCCTTTTTATAGAGTTGTCAGATTCAATTTCCAAAGGTTTTAATTACACTATAGAGTTGAGTTTTGAGAGAGTTGTGATTCACAGTGTTAAGTATAGCAGCTATGACACTTGAATGAAGACAAGAAAAGTAGGGGTATCAAACTCTGTTATAAGCTTAGTTGCATATTATAAGGGACTTGGTTGGATTTTTTATAATTTTATAAAAATGTTCCATGTCGTGGAAATGTGAAAAAAAATAGTGATATTGCCACCATGTGGCTCTTGTCATATATGGTTTTATACTTTTTCAAAAAATTCTCTAAGAGTTCACAATGCTAAGATTCACTAGGACTTTACAAAGTTTTATTATTTAGTGAAAGACTCGCTAAGATCTTACAAGATTTTATAATTGAGTAAAATATTCGCCGTGCTTGGTGAGAGATTCGCGAAACAATCATATATACATATTATATTATTGATAAAATCGCCTTCCATTTTTTCGATATACCATGGAGATTCGCCCATTTATTATACATATAAATTTAGGGGGCTTCTTAAAATTTTCCCTGTTTCGGGGTTAATTAATAAATCCAACAGTTCTGTTGCAGCATTAACTCAGATCAACCACCTGTGTTAACAATTATGTGCAAACATCTTGCTCATATTCAAGTCACCCATAGCTAATCAAACATTTACGTAGTCCTGTTGTGATACGTGTAGAACACCTGTAGCCAATTTTCCTCAAAGAAAATTATGAATATTTTCTTTTAAATACTAGTTGTACAGAATTGAGAAGGGTTCGAATTTTGTGATGTATTAAGCTCATATTTTTAGCTCTGTAATTTTGAACTTCTGTTCCAGTTTATAATATAAAGCCCTATGTTTACCAATGATTGTTTGAAAGAGCATTTTCAACGAGTTCTCAGCTCAACCCAGTTAGTTGCAGAGTGCCCTTAGACTGAAGGAGGTTTTCTTTTCATTTATTTTTTGTTCAATCTTAATTTCATCATTTGCTTTTAGCAGTGTTTCTAACTTAGGTTGTTTTCTTGTATTTTGATTTCTTTTAGTTTTGATCAGTAGCATAATGTTAGAATTCAATTGTACAATTTTGTTTTTCCAAAGGGAACGACCTTGTTTCTAAACAGAGTAAGGTTGAAAGTAACGAGAATGCATTGTTGACTAGTTTACTCACTATTTTTGTTATTTATTTTCTAGCTCTGATTGTCAATGAACTATGTTAACAAATATTTTTGATCATGGTTTCAAGCTGATACCCATCCTAAACTAAATGGTTAACATTCATTTTAAACAATGGTTGAAACCAGTCAGTTACCTTCTTCATGTTTTTATTTAGTTCTATAGATCATGGAGTACAAAAAATTGTTTCTCAAGAAGGTTATCTTTCAAAATTGAAGGTTAAAATAGCTAGAAGTACTTCAGTTAATTTCATTCTATGTATTTACTTCAGCATGCATTACAACTTCACCTCTTAATTCTAAGAATTATATTCATGACTCGGGATTAATGACAACATAGGACACGTGTTCTGTTTTCCTTCTTCTATCTTAGATTTTGACTAGTTTTGAGCTCTTTGTTCACCTTTAGGAAGTTTAGATTCAGTTTCTCATAATTCAGTTTGTACATCATTAGGAATCAAAGAAAAAAAACCCCAAAATAATATAAAAATTCAAAACAACAAAGTAGGAAAGGTTAACTAAGAACATATAGTGCACCACACTTCATCAGCTTACAAACCCCAGTTGATAATTAATGCAAGCAATTTAGGACACTAAATTCACTAAACATTTTTGTGCCACTACCGAGGAAGTGTAATTACGTAACCTTATATCTTACATTAAAAAAAAAATATATGCATAGAGAAATAGACTCTACGAGTAGATTTATAGCTAGAGGCATGAGCTCAATTCCTACAGCATCACCTACTCCACCAAGAACAAGAAGAGATACAACTCCATCTCAAGCTCGTACTCCTAGCCATAGAGCTATGAAGTTATAAGGTCATAAATCCAATCAAAAGGATCTCCTATTTCATCTACCGAGGCAATGCTAGAGGAGAAAAATCTTAGATCTCTAACAAAAGGAGTAGCCTTTTTCCACTCCACAGGGGAGGACATTTTAGTTGAAGAATTAGGAATACCTAGTGAGAAAGAAGAAGCAAAACCTCTCTCCCACATACCATTAATAGAGGAACTAGAGGAAGAGAAAGTAACCTTGTAGGCTGAACCTTATATTGACACTAAAGAAACTATAATGGTAGAAGAAGGAGAGGATGGAGAATTCACACTGTTTGGAGGGGGTAGAGGAAGACGTACAGGAAATAATGGAGGAGGTAGAGGGAATAATGGAGAAGTCAGAGGAAATAGCTAAATAGATCATTTTTCCTCTACAATTTGTTAGAGGAGTATAAAATCAGATTATGTTGCCTAATTATGATTTTCTAGATGAATTGTAAAATGTCTGTATCAAAATCCCTTTTTTACAGGCCATTAAGGAGATTCTAATCCTAGATAAAACAATAAAGGAGTTGAGCATAAATAAACCAAGAAGAAAAGAGAAAGAAACAGTAAGAATTCACCTGGTAGGAAAAATAACAAATATAATGATGGGAAAAATTGCCATACAAAATTGTATAGATCCAAGAAGTCCAATTGTGAAAACACATATCAATGGAGTTGAAATTCCAAATACATTGATTGATTTAGGATCAGTAATAAACATCATGAGCAAACAAGCCACGGAACATCTCACGCTTCCTATGCAATTAGCAGACAGATCTGTAATCAAACTAGATGGTGTGTTAGAAGATATTTCAGTATTATTAGATTCTTGGGAATATCATGTTGACTTTATGATCTTAATCCCCAAGAACAATCTAGTAGTACATCCACTTATATTAGGAAGACCTTGGCTGGCCACAAATGATGCTTTCATTAGCTGTAGATCTAGCGACATGTATTTTCTGATGTGAATTCAACAAAGAAATTCACTCTATATCCTCCAACAAGAAATAGATGACAAAGAATGGATTGATGATGAAAATGACATTCAAACTCTCTTTACTATTTCAGACATTATTGAAGATAGTCAAATCTTGAATACAATGGAACATTTTGAATCATATCTAGAATATGTCATCTAGGCAGATGTCTCTTTATTCTATGGAAGAATTTGGTTTCTCTACAATTGAAATATTTCGAGGAAGAACATTGAACATAAACAATAACTTCGAGAAATTATAACAGGGAACACTAATCAAAACATTGCAACAACATTTTTCTGCATATTCATGGGAATATATTGACATGAAAGGAGTTAGTCCTGAGACTTGTATACATCACATCTACATTGAGGAAAATTGTAGACCTATCAGACAACCTCAAAAAAGGATGAATCCAAATCTTAGGGAAATTGTGAATGAAGAGCTGCAAAAATTGTTGAATGTAAACTTCATTTACCCAATTTGAGATAGTCAATGGATTTCCCCTTTAGTTATTGTGCCTAAAAAGAATGGTAAATGGAGGGTGTGCATTGATTATCGAGAATTGAATAAAGCTACCCGTAGATATCATTTTTTTCCCTTTATAGATCAAGTGTTAGATACATTAGTAGGTAAGAAGTATTTCTCATTCTTGGATGGTTTTAGTGGTTATAATCAGATTCAGGTGGCACCTAAAGATCAAGATAAAACCACATTTACTTGTCCATGGGGAACCTATGCCTGCCGAGTACAACCTTTTGGATTATGTATTGCACCTACAACATTCCAAATAGCAGTACTAGGATTCTTTTCTGATGTAATACATGATTGTGTAGAGGTATATATGGATGACTTTACAGTCTATGGGAAAACATTTCAAGAAGCTTTGGAAAATTTGCGAAAAGTTCTTAAAATATGTAAGCAAGCAAACCTTTCACGAAACCATGAAAATTGTTTAATGATGTTTACAGAAGGGATTGTTTTAGGGCATCACATTTCAGGAGATGGAATTAAAGTTGATAAATCTAAAGTTGAAGTCATCTCTAAATTATCAATTCCAAATTTCCAAAAGAATGTAAGAGGTTTTCTAGGATTTACAAGATACTATAGATGATTTATAGAAAATTTCACTAAAATAGCATCCCCACTTAGAAAATTTCACTAAAATTTCAATTGGAATCGTGATTGCCAGTTAGCATTTCAGACTTTAAAAATAAAAATTTCTGAAGCACCCACCTTGAGAGGTTCAAATTGGAAACTACCATTTCACATTTGAAAAAATGCTTCAGATACAGCTCTGGGAGTTGTATTGGGTCCAAGGTATTGACCCTAGGTATTGGGTCCAAGGTATTGGTCCTAAGTGGTTTTGGTCCATGGTATTAAAAAACACCTAAAACTATGAAAGGAGGAGAAGATTATTAGGCCAATGTGTGCAAATATAGAATATCTGATGAAGTGTGAGATCTAGTATGCAAGTTATTGGGTTATGGTGCATTGTTGGATCTGAACCAAGGATGAAACTTAGCAGATGATGAGGAACTAGATCTAATGATGGATCGGGATCTTAAGGTGTAAAATGAAATATCATTATGTGTTTTTTCTTATGAGTATTCTAGATATGAATATTGACGAATATATTATTCTGTAAATGATATGATCTGGCTATAAATGAAGTCTGGAATAGCTGTAGAATTATCAACTAGTTTTTGTAGATGTATATGCTAGTTGGCCTTGAGAAAGGTGCATGTACACACATGTCCAACACGTGGAAGTAGCATATACCCTATAAAATATGCTTAATTTGTTTCTCTTGACTGTTACAAAGCTTTGGGTTCTGGTTACTGTATTCTGGTGATAGTATTCTGAATTATCAGATTGATGGCTTGTCTAAGTGAATGATTGATTAAGTTGTGGTTGGTTCAAAAGGTGATTGGTTGATGTAGATTTATTTGATTATTGAATGATGTTGTTGATGCATCCAGTCTGAAAATTTATGAAACATGGTCCCTGGAGGAAGAAGGAAGGTCTTAGCCTTCTGTAGGTCAATGCCTACGTACTAGTGAACATATCAGCTAATACAAGAGCTAGCAGTTGTATCTCCCTTCCAGTAGAAGCTGGAGAATGAGAGAAGGTTGTAGCCTTCTTCAGGTAGAGGCCTACATACTGGTATATGACTGCACCAGTACAAAAATTTTAAACATATTTTTTTATTATTAAAAGAAGACAGAGATGACAACAGCAGATGGTTTTGACCCACATTGAGTTTCCACCTTATGTCTTGGTGTTCATGTGTGTTGCTTATGTGTGATTCTTTATTTTTATTTTAGTGCATTGTCTAATGAATTCCTGATATACTGTTTAAATTTCAATGCATGATAATTTGGGTAAATCAAAATATCTCTGTATATACGTTGGTTTCCTTAAGTACAGTTACGTATACATGCTAGTTCACTTAGCTGAAGTAGCATATACAAATCAGTTTTGAAAATTAAATTACTGATTTGATAATACTGAGTCACCACCACCTCTCAATATTTTTTGCAACTATTGGTATCAGAGAAATTTCTTCAGAAGAAGCTTGATCGCTTAAAGGAAGATCCATCATCATGAGTAATCAGGAAAGCATGTGATCCATTAGACCGCCAGTCTTTGATGGGAGTAACTTTGTCTATTGGAAGATAAGAAACATCCTATCTTCAATCACTTGGAACAAATGTCTAGGAAATTGTGGAAGGAGGATATACATTTCCATTAGCAATTCCTACAGATACGATAGGTAAAAAGCAATATGAAACCAATGCCAAGACTTTAAATACATTATTGAGAAGTTTGACACAATCAAAGTTTGTCAAAGTTATGTAGCCCAAATCAGCCAAAGAAGTATGGGACAAAATTGTTCTAAGCTATGAAGGATACTCTCAGGTAAAACGTGCCAAACTGCAAACTCTCAAAATTCAATATGAAACTCTTAAGATGCACAATGATGAAAGTATAGTTGGTTACTTCTTACGTATAGATGAGGTTGTTAATTGCATGAAGAATCTGGGTGACGAGATAAAGGAAGTTACCTTAGTTCAGAAGGTTTGAAGATCCTTGTCTGCTAAATTTGAATTAAAAGTATATTCCATAGAAGGAAAACAAGATCTACAGAATATTACTATCGCACAGCTTCACGGAATCTTAATTTCCTTTGAGACAAGAAAATGAGGCCCATCAGATATGAGAGAACCCACATTTAAAGCTTCAACAAAAGGAAAATAAGAACTCAATGAATCAGCACATATTTCAGAAGAAGAATATGATGTAAACTTTGCCAAGAAGCTTCAACAAGGTTTTGGAAGATTGAGAGGTAAACTACCTTTCAAACTTTTTTCCTGCGGTAGAGTTGGTCATTATGTTGCCAAATGTCCTCATAGAGATATATATGATAAAGGCAAGGAATCTGCAAAATGGAATAGAAAACAAAGTGTAAGTAAAAGGAGCTACTATAGTCGTGATGATAGCGATGGTTTATCAAATAGTGATGAAGATGAAAATAGTAATGATTATGGACTTTTGATGGCTTATGAAGATGATAATTTTTTGGATTCTTTAGATGAAGATGACCTTTATGAAGAAATCTCTAAACTCAAAATCTATTTAGAAGAAAATAATATGCTATATATACCTTGACATACCAACTTGTTGAAAGAGAAAAACATAATGAAAAACTAGAATGTGAAATTGGAGGTCTAAGAAAGGATCTTGAGAAAATAAAAGCTCTCAGCCTTAGATTTCCTAAAGGATCAGAAACCTTAAATGAAATTATCAAAGTGTGGTGTTCTCCTCTAATAAAGACAGGTCTTGGACATACTGAAGAAGCATCTCAATCACAGAAGCTTTCAACCTCCATTAAAAGCTATCTTGATGCAGCAAAGAGTAGTGAACAGTTTGACAATCATCAACAAAGGCATAAAGCAGATCACCAAGTAAATCAAGTTCAATTTACTTCAAGGATGAATATAAGCCACAACCAACCTCAAGTAAATCATACTCAATTTGCTTCAAAGATGAATATCAATAGATACTACAATCACTAGGACAGCAGATTCAATAATCGCAAGAACTTCTTTAATGGCCAATGCTTTTCATGTCATAAATTTGGACACAAAGCTGCTCAATGTGTTGCCTACAAGACCATCATGACTAGAGAAGCATGAAATCAAAGGAATGTGATAGGGATCAAGAAAAGGTCCTACAATAAGTTTTCTCTTCTTGAAAATGAAATAGAATGCTCAATATGCGACAACTTCAGTCATGAAGAATCTGAATGCAGGAGTAAATTTCAGGAAGTATCTCAAAAGGAGAAAACTCCATTAACACCCAAAATACGGAAAATGAAAGAACCATAAATAGAAAGATGTGGCATAGCCTTTTATGAAGAAGGACAAGAAAATCAGTGGTACATTGACAGTGGATGGTCAAAACACATGACAAGTGACAAAGAAAAACTTCACACATATAATGCCTTAGAAAAGGAAAAGAACGTCTCATTTTGAAATGACACTCCCGCTGTCATAAAAGGTAAAGGTTCTATTTTCTTAAAAGAAAAGGTTAAAGTTGGGAATGTTATGTATGTTGATTGTCTAAAGCATAACCTCTTGAGTGTCAGTAAAATGTGTGATCAATGAAATGAAGTAGTATTTCGATCAAACGAATGTGTTGTTCGTGAGCTTGATAGAGGAAAAATCATGATAAAAGATACAAGAACTCCAAACAACTTATACATACTCAAGGGAGGACAACAACAAATCTATCTAAGCAAAAATGATGAACACTGGCTATGGCACAAAAGATTGGGGCATCTAAGCTTTTCTAAAATAAGAAAAGCATGTAGATTCTAGGTTGTTCATGATCTTCCTAATATCAACATTCCTCAAAATACAATATGAAAATCATGTCACTTTGGTAAGCAAACCAGATCACACTTCATTGAGAAGGAATGATCAGCTAGTAAGCCTCTTGAACTTGTTCATACTGATTTATGTGGACCATCAAGGAAAATGTCACCTCGTGGAGAAGAATACTATTGTTCATTGATGATTTTTCCAGAATGTGTTGGATAGGTCTTCTAAAGCATAAAGATGAATCATTTTGAAAAATTCAAAGCCTTCAAAGCTTTTGTTGAAAATGAATCAGATCACAAAATCAAATGCCTTAGATCTGATCGAGGAGGGAAATTTACCTCGGATGATTTATTTGACATTTGTGAACAACATGGAATAAAAAGGCAGTTCTCCACCGCAAGGACTCCTCCGAAAAATGGAGTGGTAGAAAGAATGAATAGAACTATTCAACAAATGGCTTGAGCTATGCTAGATGAATCTGGAACTCCTACAACCTTCTGGGGTGAAGCTACATTTTCCACGTCACTATTCTCAACCAAGAAAATGCTCATGTAAGCAGCACTCAAACTCCACATGAACTTTGGTATGGTAAGACTCCTACTGTAAAATACTTCAAAGTTTTTGGAAGAAAATGTTATATCAAAAAGACTGATGAAAAACTTGGTGAGTTTGAACCCAGAGTAGATGAAGGTATTCTTCTTGCTTACTCTTCCCAAAGTAAAGGATATAAATGATATAATAAAAGAACTGGGAAAATTATTGAAAGTATTGATGTTGTGGTTGATGAAGCATGAAAAAATCCAAAACAGATAAAAACCAAAGATTATGAAGAAGATGAGGATTATCTTCCCACATCAAATCACACTAATTTTGAAAAAGAAACCTGTTATGAAACCAGCTCACAAAAAGACAGAAATGAGAGATCAATGCCTTAGAATTCAGCCTCTTCGAGGGGGCAACCTCCTTTACATTACACAAATGAACAATTCTTCGATGATTCAAATGACAAAAGCTCCTTTCTATATAGAGTAGTCTAAAGAGTCACAATATAACCTAGCTGACCTAACAATAATAATACAAAGCCACAAAAATAACAATAGAGGGATTCTATGGGGCACACCAATAAAAATATGGGGACAATAGGGGCACAACAATATTAATAAGGGATACAACTAAAATAGTAATGGGGTAATCACTAGTATTATAGGGACCTAACATGCCCCTCTCCCTCAAAAAAGTGTTTTCCTAAATGCTTGAGTAGTTCTGGATGATTTTGTATAAAATTCTCATCCTCCCATGTGGAATCCTCAGTGGATAAGTTCTT
>APFE030476025.1:127089-185332 GCA_000404065.3 Pinus taeda | reverse complement strand
TCTATCCAAAAATTTCCAGTGAAAATGGGATCTCTGTCACTTACAATAATCTTTGGGTTTCCATGTAGCTTTTGAATTGTTTCCATAAATGTAGTAGAAATTGTACTGGCTGTAAATGGATGTGATAATGCACAAAAGTGTGCATACTTGGTAAGTCTGTCAACTACCACTATGATCACACTCTTTCCTCAGACCTGGGTAAACCTGTGATAAAATCCATTGAAACCTCCTCCCAATGTTGGCTTGGAATGGATAAAGGTTGTAATAGACTTGGTGTCTTAATTGTTTCAACTTTATTTTGTTGGCAAACCAAACATTCTGCCACAAACTTTTGAATATTTGATTTAAGGCCATCCGAAAAAATTTCTTTCTTAACCCTGTGGTAAGTTTTTAAAAATCCTGAGTGCCCTCCTAAGGGAGAAGTGTGCAATTCCATAAGAATCTTTTGTTTTAGCTGGGAATTCTTACAGAGGTATAAGCGATCTTTGTACCATAACGAATCATTTTTCCAGCTAAATGTATGAGACGTACTGGAATCTTGTTGTAACTTTCGAATAAGTGCCCACACTTCTTCGTCATTCTTCCATTCCTCCCTTGCTTCGTTTATCCAATCTGGTTGGATAATAGAAATGGCGCAGAACAATGCTTCCACATCCTCATCCTTTCTTGAGAGTGCATCTGCCACCACATTTTGCTTCCCTTTTTTGTAGATGATTTCAAAGTCATAACCCAACATCTTTGTGACCCACTTTTGTTTCTATTCAGAGGATAATCTTTGTTTTAAAAAGTATTTAAGGCTATCATGATCTGTTTTTACCTTGAAGTGTCTTCCCATTAGGTAGGGTCGCCATTTCTTAAGTGCATGTAGTATTGCCAACGTTTCCTTCTCATAAATAGTTTTGTGTAAAAACTTTCCCTTGATTGGATGACTTTCAAAAGAAATGGGTCTTTCATCTTACATTAAAATGGCACCAATTCCATTTCCTGAAGCATCACATTCCACAATAAGGTTTTTGTGAAGTGTGGTGTAGCTAATACCAGTGCTTGTCACATTGCCTCTTTAAGATGATTAAAGGCCTTTGTTGCTTCTGCAGTCCATGAAAATGCATATTTCTTCAATAATGTTGTTAGAGTTGCTACTATTCTCCCATAATTCTTAACAAACATGCGATAATACCCTGTCAACCTGAGAAATCCTCACAGATGCTTTATGGATGTGGGGATTTTCCATTCCTTAATGGCTTTAATTTTGCTAGGGTCTACCTTAACTCCTTCATGAGATACAATATGACCCAAAAATTCCACCTCCTGGACTCCAAAGAAACATTTGGATCTTTTTGCATATAATTGTTTCTCCTCCAATAGTTGTAGCACCCTGTCAACATGTTCAACATGATCCTTCCAAGACTTGCTGTAGATTAGTATATCATAAAAAAATACTAACACAAATTTTCTAAGGAATGGTTTGAAAAATGAATTCATCAACCCTTGAAATGTTGAAGGTGCATTGGTAAGGCCAAAAGGCATGACCAAAAATTCATAATGACCCTCATGAGTTCTAAATGTTGTTTTTGGAATGTCTTTAGTCTTCATTCTAATTTGATGATATCCTAAATTAAGATCCTACTTGGTGAAGTAAATTGATCCATGCAATTCCTCCAGTAATTCATCAATGACAGGAATGGGAAACTTATCTTTAATAGACTAGTTCAGTAGAGCGAAATTGTATGACGTGCCATGAGTCACTGTTTCGACATTTGGCTTCGAAAAATATATACAAGAAACTACAGTCTTTCCTTTTTCTGTACATTCTTACGAAATTTCAATCTGATGCTCAGAGAGAAAGTTATGACGATTTTCCCCAGGTGACCTCGTTTGGAATTTAATTTAGGAGTCTACAAAAATACCAACTTCCACAGATCATATCTCCCGAAATATAGCGCTAAAAGTTTTTAAATTTGGACCCGAGGTTCAGTGCAATTTCTTCTCAAATGGGTTTTTTTTTAGGTTTTGAAACATTGCAAAAAAAAATTTATAGAAAAAATGCCATGATGACCTATTTGGAGCAACAAAACCCTAGAATCCAAAGCTCTGACACCAAATGTTATGAAACCATCTCACAAAAAGATAGAAAAGAGATATCAACACCTTAGAATTCAACCTCTTCTAGGGGCAAACCTCCTTTATAGTACATAAATGAACAATTCTTCGATGATTCAAATGACAAAACCTCCTATCTATATATAGGAGTCTAACGAGTCACAATATAACCCAGTCGACCTAACAATAATAATATAAAGCCACAAAAATAACAATAGAGGGATTCAATGGGACATAGTAATAAAAATATGGGGACAATAGGGGCACAACAATATTAATAAGGGATACAACTACAATAGTAATGGGGTAATCACTAGTATTATAGGGACCTAACAAAACCAATGAAGCACCAGAAGAAGAGATAATGGTAGACGAAAAAACCTTGTCTAGGTATGTTCAGAAAAATCATCAAGAAACTGAAATTTTAGGGTAGAAAGAGGTAGGTGTGCAGACAAGAAGAAATACTATAGAAGCTTCAGGCTATCTAGCATTACTATCTTCCACCGAACCTCAAAATATAAATGAAGCATGCAAATATGGATGTTGGGTCAAGGCCATGAATGAGGAACTTGAGAAAATTGAAAAGAATAATACTTGGGAATTAGTTCCTAGACCTCATGATAAGAATATCATAGGAACTAAATGGATATTCAAAAAACAAGCTGAATCAAAATGGAGAAGTTATTACAAACAAGGCCAAACTTGTTTGTAAAGGATATGCTCAATAAGAAGGTATAGATTTTGAAGAAACTTTTGCACCTATTGCTAAACTTGAAGCCATAAGAATGTTTCTTGCTCTTTCTAGTTTTAAGAAATTTGAAGTATACCAAATGGATGTAAAACTTGGATTTCTTAATGGAGACTTAGAAAAGGAAGTCCATATTGAGCAACCAGAAGGATCCATTCTTGGAAATGATGCAAAACATGTATGCACACTTAGAAAGGTTGGTCCAAAACAAGATCCAAGGGCCTGGTATTAGCGTCTTGACAAATATCTCCATCAAAAAGGTTTTTCAAATGGGATCAACTGACAACAATCTATATACAAAGATTGACAATAATAAATTGCTAATAATTGTCATTTATGTTGATGATATCATTTTTGGTATCAATGAAGAATCCACGAGTCTGAATTTTTCTTCAGTAATGCAACAAGAATTTGAAATGTCCCTACTTGGTGAACTTACACATTTTCTTGGTTTGTAAGTTCAACAAACTAAAGATTGTATTTTTTTGTCACAAACTAAATATGTCAAATAGATTTTGAAAAGTACAACATCGAAGATTCTAAACCAGTATGTACCCTAATGGTAACAAGATGCAATCTCAGCTCAAATGATGAATCAGCAGCAGTGCATCAACCAACCTACAAATCCATGATTGGCAGTCTACTTTATCTAACAGGTACCCGACCTGAAATCATGCATGTAGTAGGAATATATGGAAGATTCCAAGAAAATCCAAAGGAATCTTACCTTCAAGCAGTCAAAAGAATTTTGAAATATCTTCAAGGAACACAAAACTTTGGTTTATGGTATCCTAGAGATACAGATCTTACACTTCATGCATATACCGATGCAGATTTGGTAGGAAGCATTGATGACTGAAAAAGCACTAGTGGTGATGAATTCTATATGGGTTCCACGTTAGTGTCTTAGTTTTTCAAGAAACAAAGTTCAATTGCACTATCTATAGCTGAAGCGGAATATGTGGTTGTTGCATCTTGCTGCACACAACTACTTTGGATGATGAAAACCTTGCAAGACATTCAGATCACATGTACTCCACCCATCTCCATTCTATGTGATAATACAAGTGCCATCAGTGTTTCAAAGAATCTAGTCATGCACTCCAAGACCAAGCACATACCCAAAGAGAAATTTGAATATCTCAGACAGAAGTTGGGAGTAGTTGCTACATCCTCCTGCTGTTAAAATCCATTTCTTTTAGAAATATTGGTATATGTGAGTTTCATGAAGTGTAGTTGTGTACATACACTGGTTTCTGTGGGCACAGTTGCGTATATGTTGGTTTGAGGAAAAACAATGGACCAAACTCAGGAGAAAGTGGTCTGATATGGTTCAATGAATTATCTGCTTTGTTTGATGATGGTTACAATATGCTGATGACATGTGGAAATATGTTGGTTCTCATAAGTTTTTGATAACTTGATGTATATTTGTTTGATGATGATGCCTTGATAATTCTTCTAATATATGCAATGATCAAATATGATAGTAAACATCTGGCGCAGGTTCAGGGGGAGCATATTCTTCTAATAGTGCATTGTTGGCATTACCTTAGAAGATCTTGGTACATATGTGCATAGTTGTTTTGATTCAGGTGAATCTTTTTTATGGACATATATAGGTTGATGGTCTGGATGTTGTTCATAGATGCTCATGGAGGAGATCATACATAGTGTAAGATAGTTGTCGATGATTACCATGGTCTTGTTTAGATTTTTGTCTCTATTATAAATATCATGTATATCATTCAATGTAAAGGTCATATCAAGACCCATGATGTAATAAGTTGTCTTTGTCTGTTGTAGTCTTTTGATGAGTCCCTTTTGGTCATATGATGTAATTTGTACCCCCACTATGCATGGAAGGATGATGTCATAACTACTATATTTCAGTCATGTATTGGTATCTCCCCACTTGGTTGGGTGGATGATTCAAATTTGGTATATCTCCACTTGTTTGGGAGACGGATGTATGTATGAGTCATTGGTGATAAGAAGGTCATTGGTATAGAGTCATCTCTATGCAGACTTTGGTTGTGCTCAGGGGGAGAATGGACTCAATCATGGGAGTTCAATCAGTACACTTCATCATATCAGAGATTTCAAGAGGAGCATGACCCTTTGTCCTTGATATAAAAGGGAGAGAGTGACTTGGTGTGCTTTTTGCCATCAAGTGAAAAGGGGGAGATTGATGGCATTATGATATAGGTATTGTCCTTGATGGAAACTCACTCAGATGAAAGATCACAATATAGAAGGTTAACAACAAAGAATTACATATCAGTCTTCAGAGAATGAAGAAAGAGAGGTATACGGCGGTTAACCATTGACCAAGCCACATATACACATGGGTTCACTGTATACGAGTCTCGTATACGTACACATGCCCTTTCACAAAAGGAAAAGAGTGTATACCTTGGAAAACTGAGTTTCTGGTCCAAAGTATTTGGTCCATGGTATTTTGATCCATGGTATTTGTCCAAGGTATCTGGTCTGAGGTATTGACCCTATGTATTGGGTCCAAGGTATTGGTCCTAAATGGTTTTGGTCCATGGTATTAAGAAAGACCTAAAACTATAAAATGAGGAGAAGATTATTAGGCCAAGGTGTGCAAGTATCAAATATCTGATGAAGTGTGACATCTAGTATGTAGGTTATTGGGTTATGGTGCATTGCTAAATTTGAACCAAGGATGAAACTTAGCGGATCATGAGGAACTAGATCTAATGATGGATCGGTATCTTAAGGCGTAAAGTGAACTATCATTCCATGCTTTTGCTCATGAATATTCTAGATATGAATATTGACACATATATTATTTTGTAAATGATATGATCTGGGCATAACTGAAGTCTAAAATAGTTGCAGAATTATGAACTAATGTTTGCAGATGTATACATTGGTTGGCTTTGAGAAAGGTGCATGTAAACGCAGGTTTGACACATGGAAGTAGTGTATACCCTATAAATATGCTTAAGTTGTTTCTCTTAACTCTTACAGAGTTCTGGGTTCTGGTTACTGTATTCTGGTGATAGTATTCTGAATGATCAGATTGATGGGTTGTCTAAGTGAATGATTTATTTAGTTGTGGTTGGTTCAAAAGGTGATTGGTTGATGCAGATGTATTTGATAATTGAATGATGTTGTTGATGGATCCAGTCTAAAAATTTATGAAATGTGGTCCCTCGAGGAAGAAGGAAGGTTGTAGTCTTTTATGGGTTAGCACCTATGTACTAGTAAACGTATTGGCTAGTAGAAGAGCTAGGGGGTGGTATCTTCCTTCCAGTAGAAGCTGAAGAATGAGAGAAGCTTATAGCCTTCTGTAGGTAGAAGCATGCGTATTAGTATACCTCTGCACCAGTACAAAAATTGTAAATAGTTTTTTTTATTATTAAAAGAAGATAGAGATGACAGCAGCAGGTGGTTTTCACCCACATTGGGTTTCCACCTTATATCTTGGTGTTCATGTGTGTCTCTTATGTCTGATGCTTTATTCTTCTTTTACTGCACTATCTAATGGATTCGTGATATACTGGTTAAAGTTGAATGCATGATAATTTGGGTAAATCAAATGATCTTTTCATATACCTTGGTTCCCTTAAGTACTATTGTCTATACATGCTAGTTAGCTTAGCTAAAGTAGCATATACAAATCAATTTTGAAAATGAAATTATTTATCTGATAATACTAATTCACCCCCCCTCTCGGTATTATTTCCAACAATGATGAGTTGTGTGGTGAACACTTGGTTGACAAGAGGACAACCTATAAAATCATTTCTTTAGGATATTATTGGCCATCCATCTTCAAAGGAACAAAATAATATGTCAAGAGGTGTTACAACTACCAAAGGGTAGGAAAACCTGCTCCTTCAAATGAAATGCCACTACAAATTTAGGTACTCATTGAAACATTTTCAAGAACGGTCCTTGGATTTTGTTGGACCAATTAATCCTCCATCGAAGAAAAATAAATATATATTGGTATGTGTTGATTATGTCACTAAATGGGTAGAGGCTAAAGAATTACCTTTTGCTAATGAAGAATCTATAATTAATTTTCTTTTTGAGGACATCTTCACTTCTTTTGGTGTTCCAAGAGAAATTGTGATAGATCACTAATCTCAATTTACATCTAAAATGGTGAAGGGTCTTGTGGAAGATTATAAGATCAAACATAGGAAATGTACTCCCTATCATCAACAATAAAATGGTCAAGTTGAATATACAAATAATGTGATTGAAGGAATTATCACTAAGACTATGCATCTACATAGAAGAGATTGCGTAGAGAGGCTTCCTGAAGCCTTATGGGCTTATAGAACTACATCGAGGAACACAACAGGACGTACACCCTATGAACTTGTTTATGGGAAACAAGTCATGTTCCCTATAGAGTTCCAAATCAAAACCTTCAAGATGGCAGTCCAATTGGGACTAGATTTATCAGAGGCATAGAAACATAGATTGGAGCAACTCAATGAACTTGATGAAATCAGGCAAGATGCAGTTCAAAGAACCAGTATTTTCCAATAGCAGAGGGCTAATGGCATGATAAATATATCTAGGAGAAGTAGTTTCAAGTATGAGATTGGGCACTGTTGTTCGATTCAAAGTTCAAAGATTTTCAAGGGAAGTTTCAAAATCATTGGCTTGGGCCATATGAGATTGAAGAAATCTCTAATAACGGAGCAGTAAGGTTAAGGAAAATAGATTGAAGCAAAATACCTCTTCTTGTGAATGGTCATCTTGAAGATATATCATAAAAAAAAAATTCAAGAGAGGAGTTCATTAAGACTTTCCAAAATAAATATGAAATGAAGGTATTGAAGAAGAATTCTTCTTCTCCAGTAACTTAGTATTTATATTTCTTTAAAATAAATAAATAAATAAATAAAAATTGTATGAGTTTGAAAACCAAGCATTGATTGGCATATTTATATAGAAAAAACAGGGTGAAAATTAGAGATTTATCACATCCTATATTTTCCATTTCCTTTATGTAATGAGTAGTGACAAAAAGAAACATTTATTTGTAGTTTAGAGTCTGCAAATTCATAGTCTCATTCCATCTCATTCTGTTTTCAGTTTTTTTTACAGTTCCATTTCATCTCACTGTCATATTCCATTTACATTTTATTTTTACAGTTTTACTCCATTTCACCCTATTTCCCATTTTATTTTACATCTCATTTCATGTCACTATCATAACCCATTTCCATTTAATTTTTACACTCATATTCCATAGCCATACTTCATTTTTCCTTCTTTTCACGTTTTGCAGTTGATTCCATTCTGCAACTAATATGATTCTCCAGCTACAACTTACTTATCAACTTTGTCACAATTGTACAACTCACAAATCAATCATGAATGTAGGAAGTTGAAGGATCATGTTTTGGAGACCAGCCATGCTAAAAGTACTTGCATATCAACACCAAAGGCATTATCAAGCAAAAGGTTATGTTCTAAAGGTAAGATGGAAAATTTATTTGAAACAGCAAGTGAAAAACATAAGTCATATATAATATGAATAATCATATGTCTCCTTAAGAAGTCATCATTTGATTCGACTACCACTTCATTATACCACATCTCCTCACATCTTCCATACTCGGTACAAAATAGTCCATAATAATTTCATCATACCACATCTCCAATACACTCTCCATACTCTGTACCTAAATGGTCCCTAATAACTCCATCTGTTAACGGTGAAGACTATGATGTGACCAATGTATAAACACCTCTCCAAACCCTCACCGTCTACTTATTACACACAAACTTGTAGTTATTTTTCACCATACTCGTAGTTAGTCTATTTCATAAACCATGAGATTAATTCTGAAGGTTAAAAAACTCTGCGAAATAGAAGCCATGGGACTCATTATCAGGACAGAGCCAGTAGAGGAAAAATATATGGAGGGATTCTCACAACTCAAGGAGATGCTACAGAGGGCTGGATGGCTCAATTTCATTGAAACTTTTGATGGCTTCCATAAAGAGATCACAAAATCTTTTGCTAGATTATTTGATGGTACATAAGTGGAAATTGGAGACATTAAGTTTGTATTAATAGAATCCTACATAAGAGAGGCTACAAAACTTCCAAGACATGGAGAGCTGGTTCAAAAATAAGGAAATCCATAGTGAATCATGGAAACTAATCCTCACGAACCAGGTATGGATATCTCTGTGTTTAGAAAAGGAATTCATATTTCAACACTTAAAAATAAATGGAGAAGCATTCTTTTGATATTACAAAAATTCATTGCCTGTGAGGGGAGATTCAAGTGCACGTATGTCTATCATATACGTCTATTGATTAACTTTCTAGAAAATGGAGACATCAAGCTCCCTTTCTTACTACTAAACATTTTAAGAAGGGTGGATTCAAATGTACAAAAGAAAATAGAATTGCTAGACACAACCATGTACCATCGTGGGTTGGTAAAAACAATGGTTGAGTTTCATTTGAAAAGAATAGGAGATATTTGGGAAAATTTCCTGATAAGAAACTATTTCCAAGAGGAACCATAATCTCCTAAAGAGGTTAATGTCAGAAGGAGTAGGAGGAAGAAGACTGGTATAACCGTTCAAAGCAAACCTAACTACTCCACATAGAAAAATGATGAAGAGCTAGTCTCTAAAAAATTGACAGAGATTAGGGAGTAGATCAAGCAAAAAGGGAAGATGAAAAAGAAAGTTGGGGGAATGGAAAAAAAAATTGAATCTTCATTACAACAAGATGATGAACAATTAATCTCAGAAAAATTGACAAATATTAGGAAACAAATCAAGAGAAAGGAAAATATTGGCAAGGAGAAAAAGGGTACAATGGAGGAGAACACAAGTCCTCTACAACTTATAAAGAGATCTAGACTCTGAAGTATGGTAAAGAAGGTATGATAAAAGGGAATAGAGTTCATAAATCTAGAATAAGAAACCCGAGTACCATCTCCTAATAATGTTCCATTTACACACAATCCTCAAAAATCTCCTAAATAGTATTTCGAAGGCAACCCCAACAAAGGATCTCCAGGCATAGACCTAGTGCAGCAATAAATTTATGATTATATAGAACCATTGGAGAAGAAAAGTGCCTCAATAGATCAAGAATCCTCAGGTGATCCAAAACTCTCTGTCAATCTAGAAGAACCTCTAACTAACTAGCTAAAACAAGAAATCTATGAGTTAGAGATATTGAATAGACACATCAAGAAAGAAAATGAAACCCTAAGGGAATAAAGTAAATTGGATAAAGTTATTCATGATAATATAGTACTGCACCTAGGGCAATGGTACAAGAAGAATAGGAAGTCGAAGAGGAAGAATAGAAGCTTGAAGAGAACATTCATCAACCTTAAATACAGGCTTCTTATGAAGAAACCCAAGATGACAGTCACTTCAAAGAGGAACAAAAGAAGAAAACTAGATGTATTAGCAGAAGTGTCTGAACAAATGCAATAGGAAAGAAGAATTCACATTTTTGGAAAATTTCATGGATACATGCAATGATTTTCCAGTGGGGGTATGATGAGCCCCAGAATTACCCTATCCTTGACAAATTTTCTCACTTCTTCTCCTTGCTTTTCCATAAGATTACAGATCCCCATCAATGATAAATGATAGATTTTGTCTTAAGGAGAGCATTAAATGATTGACATGTTATATTTTTATGTTTTTTCTAGTTGAATAATTTTTTTCAAATAAGCTATAGAACGTAGCCTATTTTATAGCTAACTGTGTATTACATGGCTATTTCCATGGTTTGGTAGATTCCAAGTGTCAAACGAACAAACCAGCCATAGGGGCATCTCTAGAATCAGCTCCACATGAATCCTATCCTAGTCACTGAGCCCAGATCGATAAGAAAGCCATCTCAATACCACACTCAAAGGTGGAGTCAAACATATGAAACATGGAAGCAATAAGACTCTTTGTCTACTCTTTTGTGTTTAATTAATAAATCCAACAGTTATGTTGCAGCATTAACTCGGATCAGCCACCTATTTTAATGGTTCTGTGCAACCATCTTGCTTGAATTCAAGTCACTTGTAGTTGATCAAACATTTATGCGGTCCTGTTGTGATATGTGTAGACCACCGGTAGCTAATTTGCCTCAAAGATAGTTATGAAAATTTTCTTTTAAATACGAGTTGTACAGAACCAAGAAGGGTTCGATGTTTTTTATGTATTAAGCTTAGAATTTTAGCTCTATAATTTTGAAATTTTGTTCTTGTTTATAATATAAAGTCGTGTGTTGACCAATGATCATTTGAAAGAGCATTTTCAACTAGTTAGTAGCACAACTCAGTCAGTTGCAGAGGGCCCCTGCTCTGAAGGAGGTTTTCTTTTCATTTGTTTTCTGTTCAGTCTTAATTTCACAATTTCCTTTTAGCAGTGTTTCTAACTTAGGCTAATCTCTTGTAATTTGATCTATTTTAGTTTTGATGAGTAGCATAATGTTAGAATTCAATTATGCAGTCTTGTTTCTCCAATCCATTTCATAAAGGAAACGACTTTGTTTCTAAAGAGAGTAAGGTTGAAAGTAACGAGAATACATTGTTGACTAATTTACTTATTGTTTTTGTTATTTATTTTCTAGCTTAGATTGTCAATGCACTGTGTCAACGAATGTTTTTTATCACCATTTCAAGCTAATACCCATCGTAAACTAAATAGTTAACATTCACTTTAGACAATGGTTGAATCCAATCAATTACCTTCTACATGTTTTTATTTAGTTCTGTAGATCATGAAGCACATAAATTTTTTTGTATTCCATCTCAAGAAGGTTATTTTCAAAATTTAAGGTTAGAATAACTAGAAGTACTTCAATTAATTTCATTATTTGTATTTATTTCACCATGCCTTCAACTTCACCTCTTAATTGTAAGAATTATATTCACAACTTAGGATTAATGACAAGATAGGACAAAGACTGTGTTTTCCTTCTTTTAACTTAGATTTTGACTATTTTTAAGCACTCGGTTCACCTTTAGGAAGTTTAGATTTAGTTTCTCATAATTCAATTTGTACATCATTACAAATCATAGAACAAAAACCCCTAAAACAATATAAAAATACAAAACATCAAAGTAGAAAGGGTCAACTAAGCACATATAATCCACAACACTTCATCATCTTACAAACCTCGGTTGATAATTCATGCAAGAAATTTAGGACACTAAATTGACTAAAAAGGTATTATAACCAGCATGATCGCATCAATTAATTAATTGTAATCCGAACCTTATTGGCATGGTACTGAGATTTGATATTTCATTATAATGTAATAATGTATTACGTGGCAATGTTAATATTAGGTTCTGTTCATAAGTTTATTTTATATACATATATCCTTTGTTAAATAGTCGGAGCCTCAAGTTGTTACACTGAGGACGAGTTGAATGAATTTAGGAATAATAAAATGATTATGATGCACATAGGAACACCAGACGTAACCCAGAAGTTTGGGTTCAATTGGGAGAAACAAATACTAGCACCAATGTTGATTTACTCGAAACAATACAGAAGTTAAGAATAGAAATCCAAAATCTACGTGCGAACAATGAAAGATTACAACAGGAACAAGAGAAAATTATGAAAATTTTATTGGATAGACAGAATCAGAGGAATCCATACCCTAGTCAAGGAGAGAAAAATAGAACATAAACACGTAGATAACAAGAACATCATCAGGAATTGGAAGGGGAACAAACTAGTAATGAGGAAGAGACAGATAAATGTTCTTCAAAAAAGAGATTAAAAAGACAGAAAATAGAACTTCATTGAGAATTCAAAAATATCAAACCACCAAACTATAACAATGAAATAGAGGAAGCGGCGGTGGCTTGGCTTATTAATATGAAAAAATATTTGCAAATATACGAATATGATGAAAATTTGAGACCAAGGCTAGTAATTTATTAGCTGCAAGGAAAGGCCACCATGTGGTGGGAAGAAATTGGAACAGTCAAGGAAATCAATGAGAAAGAGGTTACCTAGGAGGAATTCCAAAATCATTTTAAGGATAGTTATCTGACTGAGTGATTTTATGACGACAAAGCAAAAGAGTTTCATGACTTGAAACTAGGACAACAAACTATGGATGAGTTTATAACTAAATTCACTTCATTATTAAGATACGTCCCTTATATTTGAGAAGAAAAGGATAAAGCCCAACACTCTATCAACAGCTCGCATGCCTTCATGAAAGAAAAATTGGAATTTGACAACCCAAAAAAAATAGATGAAGTAGTCATGAAAGCTCGGATCTACTACCAGAAAATGAGACCAAAGTTGAAGTGCATAAGAATTGGCCAAGTAACAAGGGGCAATTTTTTTTTACAAATAATAAGAATATGAGGAACTGGGGAACCAGATTATCAGGATGCAAAGAACCAAATGGATCTGTTAATTGAAATCAACAAAAGTACAAACCTCAAATTGATATAAGATAAAATGAGGCATCCAGTAAGTTAGAAACCAGTCAGGTTCCTCGACCACCATTGCAGAGATCGGGTTGTGGGGAACCCCATTACTACAAGAAATATCCTCATAAAGGAAGAGAGGAACTTGTTGCAAATATTGATGAAGCTTCTACTGTGGGTTATGTGGTGTGAAACATACCTAGAACCAATGTAACACTAGAAGATCACCAAGCAGATTATCAACCTTCAGTGGTGGAACTTGAAGGTAAAATATCTAATCATCATTTTTCCATTTTAATAGATCCAGGTGCTAGTTTGAGCGATGTCAATCATAGAATAGTTAATGAGTGCGACTTAAAAAGTTCAAAATTTAAGGACCCTTGGATGGTTCAAAGAGAAATGTTTGTGCAAAAGTAGAGGGTTGCGAAATAAAATTAGCATAGCAACAAATTATGACATATTAAAATATATTACCATTAGGATCTTATGATGTCCTAATAGGCATGGATTGGCTAGAGTGGCAATGGGCCTTAATAAACTGTAAAGATAATACCATTGACTTTTTGTCTAAAGATGGTACTTGAATAGAGATTCAGGGAGTCAAGAGAGAAGTTAAGTTGTGATCTGTTATATCCCACCAACTAGAAATATGTATGAGTAAGGGCTATCAAATTTATGTGGTTCAAGTGGGATTTACAAACTGCAAAGATAAATTGTCCGCCTTAGACAAAATACATGTTATACAAGAATTTAAGGATGTGTTTCCCAAATATATTCTTGGACTACCACCCAAGAGAAGCCTCAACTTTACCATAGAACTGGTCCCTAGAGTGACCCTAATATCAAAGGCACCCTATAGAATGACTGTTCCTAATTTAATTGAATTAAAAATCTAGCTGTAGGAGTTGCTGGATAAAGGGTATATCTGACACAGTGTATCCCCTTGGGGATTCCCAGTCTGTTTGTAAGAAAGAAGGATGGTACTCTACGGTTGTGTATAGATTTTAGACAACTAAATATGTTGACCATAAAGAATACGTACCCCATAGCCCAGATCGATGACCTCTTCAATCGGGTTAAGGAAGCTGTGGTATTTTTAAAGATTGACTTAGGATCTAGATATCACCAAATTCAGATTAGAGACGAAGATATCTTCAAGGCTGCTTTTAGAACCCGCTATGGCCACTACGAGTTTGTAGTCTTGCCATTTGGTCTTACTGATGCCCCATCAACCTTCATGAGCATGATGAATGGATTTTTCCATTCTTATTTGGATACATTTACCCTTATATTCATTAATGACATTCTCGTGTACTCCAGAAATATTGAAGAGCATCAAGAACACCCTTGCATAATACTATAAACCTTGAGACAAAATGAGTTTTTTGCTAAATTCACCAAGTGTAACTTCTATAAAGATCAGATTTAGTATCTAGGGCATGTTATATCCTTTGAAGGTATAGCGGTCAATCCGGAGAAAATAAATACCATTATGAATTGGCTTGTTCTAGCCAATGTGGCAGACATACATTCTTTCATGGGACTTGCATGTTATTATAGCAGATTCATAAGGGGATTTTCCAAGGTCACTTGATTACTTCCTTACAAAAGAGGGGAACATCTTTCAAATGGCTGAAAGATTATCAATAAGGTTTTGGTAGTTGGAAGCATTTTCTCACCACAGCTCCGGTATTACAAATTGCAGATATTGAAGAGGATTTTATAGTTTTCACATACGCATGCAAAGAAGGTGTGGATGGTGTTTTAATGTAGAGTGACATGGTCATCACTTACAAATGTTGTAAACTCAAGGAACATGAACATAAATATTTTTCCTATGATTTGGAGATAACTACAATGGTGCACGCCTTGAAAGTATGGCAACATTATTTGTTAGGAAAAAGATTTCTTCTCAAAATATACCACAGTAGCATAACTAGTTTTTTCAATCAGCCTACCTTAAATGCATGCTAAGCTCGATGGACTACATTCTTAAGTGAATTTGACTTTGAAATCAAGCATTTGAAAGGAAAAGAAAATAAGGTGGCAGACACAATAAGTAGAAAGTTTCACCACATTTATGAAATTTCTTTTAGTCAAGTTGAACTTAATTTTGTGGATCAACTAAAGGAGGAAACCCAAAAGGATCCTAAATACAGCTACGTATGGCAGCAAGTAAATTCTACACAAGGTTTGATAAAGCAAAGGGAGTATATTATTAACTCTGAAAACTTATTGTTATTTGGAAACCGTATTTATTTACCTAACCAATTGCCTTTGAAGCAAAAGTATGTTAGATGAATTTCACAAAAGCCCCTATGCTGCTCACCTGAGCTATAAAAAACTTTTGACGACTGTCAAGAAATCCTACTACTCACTTGGTATGAGAATCAATATTTCCGACTACCTAGCTAAATGTCTAGAGTGTTAGCATGTCAAGGCAGAACAACAACACCTTGCTGGATTATTGCAGCCGCTACCTATTACTGAATGGAAATGGGATACTATAACTTTGGATTTTGTAATGGGATTGTTGTGGCATAAAAGGTAGAATGATTCAATTATGGTTGCGGTAGACAAATTGACCAAGACAGCTCATTTCATACTTGTCTAATCCACGTATCAAACAATACAAATAGACGATATATTCATGAAGGAAATTTTCAAGCTACATGGTATGCTGAAAGTCATAATATCTAATAGGGATGTTAGGTTTACCTCTACTTTTTGGAAAGCATTATTTACTAGGTTAGGTGCATAGATCCACTCCAACACTTCGTATCACCCCCAGACTGATGAGCAAACTAAGCGAGTGAATCAAGTGGTAGAGAATTGTTGCGCATGTATGTGATGCAACAACCTAGGAAATGGGAAGAATATCTACATCTGGTAGAATTCGTGTACAACAAAGGATATCATGAGTCACTTAAAATCATTCCTTTTGAAGTACATCATGGAAGGAAATGTACCATACCTACAAACTAGAATAGTCTAGAGAATAAACTGATATTAGGACCAGATATGTTGGAGGAAATGGATAAAACCATGAAAAGGGTTCGACAAAATTTGAAGGCTGCCCAAGAAAGGAAGAAAATATATGTTGATAGGAAGAGAACCTATCAATAATTTCATGTGGGAGATCACATGTATGTGCCGATTAAGCCAAAGCAAGTATGTTGAGGTGGGGAAAGTGTGCTATTTTGGCACCCTGGCTTTGTGGCCAATTCCAAATTTTGGACATAATCGAGCTAGTGGCATACCAACTAGCCTTGACCAGCCACATTTGGGTCCATAATGTATTCCATGTTTCCCTTTTAAGGAAGTATGTGTATGACCCTACACATATAATAAATTGGCAAGAACTTTAGTTTGAGTGGGAAGAAGAATTCTTGGTCAAACCCCTACACATACTTGATCAGAGAAAAGTAACATTGCAGAAATGAGCTATCATCTAGCTTAAAGTGCAATGGAAGAACTTCAGCCCAGAGGAAGCCACTTGGGAAGATAAAGACATCATGCAAGAGGCGTATCTGGAATTATTCCGGGAGCAGATGGAAAAATGAACACCAGGGATGGTGTTCCACTAAGAGGGGGAAGATGTGCCACCGTCGGACTTCAAGTTATTGCTACTTTCATGTTTTTACTTTACAATGAGAAAAGGAACTCTCGTTTTTACTTTTAAAAAATGGACAATAAATGGATTTAGTAATAATAGTAGTTTTATTTAATAAATAAATAATTATGGTAGATGTGGTATTCCATGGGAAATTCTAAAAAAAAAAATTACTAATGAACCTCAATAACTCTCTTTTACCCAACAACTAACAGTTAATAGTTATCAGTTATTAGTTAAAGAAAAAATTACCCTTCCTCTTCTCTTCTCTTACATAAGGGAAGGGAGAAGGAGGGAGGCAGGTGCGTTTTCATCTGGAAAAGAAAAGAAAGAGATTCCTTGAGCTGAAGAAGGTTTCAGTGGGAATGAATCTTGAATAGACCTCGCTGGAGGAAGTAGAAACCATTGCTCACTGGACCTAGAGTCTTCAGGCCGAAGTAGTAGAAACTGCAACATAAAAGATAAATGATTATTGGGAAAAGATGAGCTTGGGGGGAGAACACTTGGACGTGATTGCCAGGTTCTCATAGGATGGGTGGAGAGGTTCATTGATTGCAGTTTAGTCTTGTCAGGGAAGATAAGTAAAATTTGTTAATTATGTCTCGATTAAATACTAATCTAACCATAATGTGTAATTAGGAAATAACCACTTTGATATTGGACTTGTATTGTTTTCTTTAATTCTATGTCAGTTAGAAAAACAATGTAACATAAGATAGAAGTAAGTTAATTTAAATGTACAAGTAACAATCTGTAGGAGAATGTACATATTAAAGTATGAGAAAACTAAATGTAGTGAATTTGTACCATGTTCCTAAACGGATTAATGCATCTGTCTAGTTTCAAAGTCTGGGAAAGGTTTGGACTGTGCAACCAATTCCTAGAATAGAGTCCTTCTAGAGAAATAACCTCAAATATGCAACATTATATGAAAAAGGTAGTCAAGCAATCACATAAAATAATGAAACTATATGAATTGAGATAGAATATTCCTCTTGTATATGACTTGAAAGGAAGAAAAATAGAGACCTAATAATTCATACTTAATTAGGAACAATATTGACCAACAACCAGTTATGTAAATCACTAGTGAATTCAACTTTAATTGTGATAAACAATTGATCCTATCAATAACCATAGGAATGAAATGCACATAAAAATTATACATGCAAGAGACATGTAATTATATACGAGAGTATGTTCATTCCTATTTCAGTCTATATAGAACCTTCTGTGCTAAACGATGAAACAAAACAGAATTCCAACCATAACCTTATTTAGGGGCAATAAACAAATAAACGTAATAATTGTAATGCAGAGGTAGGAAACCTGAAAGAAAGTGATTTAATTTAAAAATAAAATAACACTTTAAAACACTTCCATTCTTTCAGATTTGTTCCTAAGGTAGCCTGAGGAGGAACCCTAGAATGACGTTCTGAAGATGGAATAATCAAGATGATACACTAGACCGAGGTTCCAACCTCATAGAGCAAATTTATTGACAGAAAGAATAGGGAAAGCCACATAATATATTCATCATTAAATCAAAAGAATAATTGTTAAATAGTTAATGATATTAGTTCATTTGCACTGATACAATTTACAAAGCAAGAACCCAGAAAATGACATCCACATTCCAAAATATTCCTTGCGAAAATAGCTCAGGGAGTTGTCACCAAGAAAGCAACAGAACCTATGCGCAGAACTTCTCATAACATGAATAGGAATTGAAAATTATGGAAAACCATACTCTCAAAATGAAACCCTCATTCAGGGTGAGAAGAACCGACAACAATCAAGGGTTTCCCCCGTTTATTCAAATTTCTTCCTTTTTTTGTTTTAACTTTCAATATAGTACCACATTTAAATGTGAAAGTAAACCACACTAAGGAGGAGATGTAATGAATGGTTTTGATAAAATTGACAATTTATGATAATAATAATAATAATAATAATAATAATAATAGTGTACTTCAAGAACATGGTCTTAGAATTAAAGATCATGCATGCAATGGCCCAGCCTGAGCCAGCAATGACCTAGCCACTGCTGCACATGCAGATCTCTCCTTCGGTAGACTCCTGTTGTTGAGGCCAACCAGATCATGCATCCCTCTGAGGAGGGAGATCCTCACTCTTCCACGCAACAAGGGAATGAAGAAAATACAGAAGATTTTTCATCTCTAATCACTGAGAATGGAGCTCCAAGGAACAGGCGAACGGTCAATAAATTCATTAAGAAAGTTGAAGATATTCCAACTATCTCTCTCCCACCTGCACTTCCATGAAGAGCAGCCATTTCTCTGGCAGAATGTGCACTTGTTCGACAGTTCATGGGACTATGACCTTCACCTAAATTACTTCAAAAATGGGTGGAATGAAACTGGAATGCAACCACTCAGGGAAGATAGCAATACGATTCTACGGAAGGGGGTACTATACCTTTCTCTTTCAAATAAAGGAAGATAGAGATATGATATTTAGAAATGGACTTTACTTCATGGACTCCAGAGATCTATACCTGAACAGGTGGATGCCATATTTTGATCTAGAGATGGATGTTCCAAATGCAGTTCTAGAATGGGTCACACTTCCACATCTTCATATTCATTGTTGGGGATATGAATCAATAAAGGCTATAGGAAATGTAGTGGGTGAATATATAGATAGATGTGAACCAAAACACAACATGCATGCATGTGCTAGAATATGTGTGGAAGTAGATCTTGGAAAATGTCTCCCAAAGGCAATAAATTTCAAGTTCAATCAGTGGACGCATATCCAACAATTGGACTACGAGAAGCTACCATTTAAATGCAAGGTATGTCATGAGTATGGTCATTTTCTAATAGGTGTCTTAAAAGAAAAAGAGCATGAAAATGTAGAAGAATAAGAAAACACATGGGAACAAGTAGAAAGGAAAAAACCTGCCAATAAGTAGACCATATCAAACACCTCTCAACCCCAAGAAGCAAATAAAACAACCTCTTAGTCTCTAGTGAAGTTTATTCCCCCTGTTCGCACAACCCTGAGTCCTTTTGAGCCTTTGGAAGACTCCTTTGATCCACCCTCTCGCAGATCCCCATCTTCTAATCCTAACTCCTTAGCTCTCATATCCTCCCCTAATCCTATATCCTCTCCACCTCCTCCCTCAGTGGATCGCATTCTAACCAAGAATAAGGCCAAAGAAAATCCCTAAATCTGGGATCAGAAAAAAAAAAGAAAAAAAGTGGGAAGGAAATCCAATAAGGAAATCAGAGATGAGGGAGCTACTAAAGAAATGACACTAGGAATGCAACAGCCAATGGATTCATTCCTTGGGAAACAAACAAGAAGTAACGAAAAATTTAGGAAATAGGAAAGGGAGGACCACACCAACACAATAATAAATAATGATAGTGGTCTCTTGGAATTGTCATAGCCTTGGCACCATCTTCAAAGTCAATGCAGCTAGAGACATTTTAATCAAGGAACAACCAGACATATACATGATCCAAGAAACCAAACGAAGCAAGCAAGAAAATAATAAAATGATTCAAAAACTAAAAAATTATGAAGGAGTAGCATTAGAAGCGACAAGAGCATCATGAGGAATCTGTACCATTTGGGACAAAAGGAAATGGGAACTAATAACTCAAAAAATCAGCATCAACTGGATTAGAAAAGATTTGAGAAACCTTAATACAAAGGAGTAGTATAGCATTATAAATGTGTACTCCCCAAACCACGACAAAGATAAATAACAATGTTGGAAGTCTGCTAAAGAAGAAATCATAGGGAGACAAGGCGGGAAATTAATCTTGGGAAATTTAAGATTTAAATGTGATAAGGAATACATAAGAAAAATTTGGTGGGAAATACCACACTAACCCATTAAGGGAAGCTCTTGAAAGAATAATAGAAAAACAAAACCTAATAGACATTCCTCCAAGCAATGGAAAATACACCTGCAGCAACAAGGGAATAGGGAAAAAAACATAAAAGAAAGGTTGCACAAAATCCTTATCCATGAATGCATAGAAGCTGCTTATACTTTTGTGAAAAAAATAATTGTTCACAATTTAGCTTCAGACCACAAGCCATTGTTGTTAACCCTGGGTATTATGGAAAACCAAGGACCTCTCCCCTTCAGGTATAATTCAATTTGGGAAAACAAGGAAGAATTTGGCAAATAAATGAAGGATATCTGGAAGAAAAAGTTTCACAAGGTCTCCCCAATATGTTTGGGAAACTAAGCTAAAGTATCTAAGCTTGCACTTAAAAACTTGGGCAAGAGAAAATGAATTTTGAGATAAAGCTAGGAAAATCGAATTAAAAAAAAAAATATGCATAATATTTGGAAGGAAAAATAGAGCATGGAAGAATGTAAGCAAGACTATTTACAAGAAAAGGAAATCTTTCTGGAAATATACAAGAAAAATAGGAAAGATCAAGAGGAAAGTAGATTGAAATCCAGATGCCTCTAGTTGAAATGAGGAGATAAAAATACAACTTTATTTCATAAGACAATGAAAATAAGGAGGTCAAGAAATTAGATTGAACAGATTCAAGTAGATAATCAAGAAATAAAATGAGCTGAAGAAATAAAAAGCGGAGCCCATAAGCACTTAAAAGAACTACTTTCAACAAGTGATCAGCAGGCAGTTAATGAATAAATTTTGCAACATATAAAAAAAGATTAAGTGATCAGCAAAACAGGGAATTAAATAAAGAAATCACTGAGGAGGAAGTCAGAGAATCTATTTGGAGTCCTCATCCTGATAAGGCACTAGGACCAGACGGGTTTACAATGGCCTTTTATAAACAACACTAGGAAACTATAAAAAAATATCTTATGAGAATGCTCAAAAATGCTTTCCAAAAAAAAGATTGGAGGAAACACAAAATCCTCCTTTCTAGCCCTCATTCCCAAAAAACCCAATCCAACAACTTTTAACAGATACAGATCAATCTCCCTCTGCAATGTCTCTTGTAAGATAAGCACCAAAATTCTAGAAAATAGAATTAAAAATTTCTTCCAAAAACTATATCAGAAAATCAAGGAGGATTTATCCCCAAGAGGAAAATTAGAGATAATGTGATAATCGTTCAGGAGGCCATTCATAGAAGTATCCAAAGAAAGGAGAAAGGAATGATTATTAAGTTAGATATGGGTAATTCTTTTGGTAGAGTTAACCATAACTTTGTTGCTACAGTTCTCAAAAACTTTGGCGTTTCAATAAATTTTATAGAGATTATCCAGGCATGTATATCACTCCTTGGATAGCTCCTTTAATAAATGGAAGGCCCAACAAATTTTTCCAAAGCACAAGAGGGCTGAGGCAAGGTTGTCCAATTTCTCTCTTCCTCTACATCATTATGGCAGAATTGTTGTGTGCACTGTTTGAAAATCAGAGAAAAGAGAAAAAATAATAGGTATCCAGATATCGAGAGGGGTCAAAGATATAAATCACTCTCTTTTTGCAGATGATACCCTTCTTATGGGTAGGGCATCCTACATAATAGTGAGACGATTTAAAATAGTATTGGATGAATTTCTCTTAGCCTCAGGAGGAATTTTAAACAATACAAAATGTAGAATTTATTTTTAGAACACTCCAACAAAAATAATGCAACGTATTTCAGAAATATTGGAAATACCTTTACAAATAAATTGGAACCATTTCACTTATCTTGGGCTGCACTTAGCAAAGGATATTGTAAAATCAGAAGTCTAGAACAAGAAAGTGGAAAGAATGAAGGAAAAAAATTTAGAATTAGGGAGTGATGTGGCTCAATTTTGTAGGAAGAGTGATAATGATTAAGGCACTTCTATCAGCCTTGCCTATTTATCAATATGCAATAATTATGGCCCCAACAGGTGCCCACAAGCAAATGGAATTGATCATTAGAAGCTTCCTCTAGTAAGGAGGAAAACAAGAAAACAAAAAATCTATTTTAGTTAGATGGGAGCAAGTTACTCTTCCCTATGAAAATGGAGGCATAGCAATTCGTCTGCCAGGATTAATGAATATTGCTCTAGGGACAAAAATAATCTGGAGAATGATAAATGGAAAAGGCCACTGAAGGGAAAAAGTTCTAAAAATGAAATATTTAAATTGTCATAGAACAAAGCTCATCATTGATATTATTCCAGATAGACCATGCACTCAAATATGGAAATGGGTTAAAACAATAATCCCTCTTATTAGAGATCAAATATCTAAAAATCCAAGGAATCACAAAATAATTTCTATCTGGGAGGATAGAATAATGGGGAAAAATCCCCTAAATCAGCAGCAAAACGTAAGAGGAATTCAGAGCTAGATGGAAGAGAAACGTTTTAACACTCTATACTCAATTTCTGATTGGGATCAGGATAATTGGTTAAGATGGAAAACACCGGTAATCTCGACAAGACTAAAAAGCTAGTGGGGAATAATAAAATTTCGCCTTGCAAGGGTTGCACCCATCAAAAAAGAGGAGTAGGATCATTTTGTTTGCGATCCAAATGGAGGGGATTACATAGTGAAATATGGGTACAACCTCCTCCAAAAGCATGACAGTCAACATGACTAGAATCTATGGAAGGTAACTTGGAAAATAGATTGTTTTCCCAAAATTAAAGTCTTCACATCAGCCCTCCTCAAAGGTAAAATTCTTAACTAAGAAAATTTTGAAAAAGAAGGAATACAAGGGCTCTCTAAATGGGTCATGTGCCAAATGGAGGAAGAAACAATCCAACATCCTTTTATAAATTGTATGGTGGTGATATAGTGCTGGAAACATTTAACAAGCCCTTTGGAAATAAACATAAATGCATCAAATAAATTGACAACTCTTTATAAAAATTGGGACAAAAGCTACGCATACACAAAGAAAAAAATACAACAATAAACAGGATATGGAAATGTCTTCCTTCAATCTTATGCTGGCAAATATGGTTATCTTGAAACAAATGTATTTTCAAAGAACAAAAATCAAGTTTAGGGAAGATCCTTTCAAAAACTTTGAGACAAGTTTTAGAGGCAATAAGCACAAATGGAATATCAAAAATGGATAAGAACAACCTGCAACAAGAAGAAAAGGATTGGTACAGTAAATCAATATTAGAAAACAAAATGAAGCTATAGCCAAAAATAAAGAACTTTGCACAAACAAGAGGTGGAAATTAAGATTGGATGATAAAGAATTTGTAGAATGGATGAAAGAACAGTAGAGAGACATCATTTTTTTCGATGGAGCATCAAGAAATAACCCGGGTAAAGCAAGGGTAGGTGGGGTTATAATACATCCAAATGGAAAAGAGAATAATAAGTTACAAATGGAGCCTTGGAGAAATTACAAACAATAAGGCTGAAGCATACAACCTTCTCCAAGGCACAAGGCTTTTAAACAAAAATGTGATAAAGGCCCCTATAATAATATGAGACTTGGCTATCCTAATAGCAGCAATGGAAGCTAAAAAGGATTTCAAAAGCACCACCATCAGCAAAATATGTCAAAGGATTAGAACAAGTATAAAAAATATGGGAAATATATCTATGAAGCATGTCTTGAGAACCCAAAATAGGGATGCTGATAGCCACACCAACAAAGCAATTAACAGATCAGTTGGGATTGTTAAATAGAACAATGAAGTCTACAAAGAAAATATACCGTGACCTTCATACCCAGAATGAGGACTGAGAAAGAAGAGATAGAAAATAAGTATACCACAAGGAAAACTTTGAAGGGAAAAAATAAAAGAAGAGAATCAAAAAATCAAGTCAAAAAGCATGTTACATGAGGAATACAAAGAAGAGTTGTTAACATAGGTTCTCAAGTACAGTCCACTGCTCTCAAAGCATATTACCCTCACAATCCTAAAAAAGCTTGAACACATGATGATTGAAGATTGCAATCATCCTTCAGTCTTGAGTGAAGATGGCTTTTGTCTTGTCAATCAAAAGCACCAGGATCAAAATTGTTATGTAAGTAACTTCACACTCTTAGCAACTTCATGTAGAAATTAGTCTTTGTTTTCTTTGTGATCAGAGCATTTCCCTCCTTCACAAGAAAACTAAAGCAAAGGGAGTAAATTTCATAGGTACTCACCTTCATCCCTTCCTTGGCTACTTAAATCATGCTTTTAGAAGTATTCTCCAGTGGGATCTCTCTATTGTTAGCCCTGCTCAATTACCCATTCAGTGTCCTATCCTCCCTTACCCCATACATCAACACTCTCTTGACTCGATCACTCTAAGAAACTAGAGCCCAATCTCCTCATTGTGGTGACCACAAATCTCTGCATCTGTGGAGTCATAATCTCACTACCTATTACAAATTCTGACCTTTTGTCTCCCCTTGGATAAAATTTCATAACCAATAGACCTTATTTAGAATTTAAAGCATAGACACAGGTGCATGAGTTCAAGTGAAGCTTTGGAGAGCTATCCCACAACTCAGAACTACAACAAAAGTAGTAGAGGAAAAAGAAGAAGTCATCCAAACATCAACACTCATACTGAGAATAAGAAATCAAGAGTCGTCACAGAAAAGTAGAGGAATCAAATGGCTTGCAATCGTCTAGAGAGAGTAGAAAAGAATGACAGCTACCCAACTTGTAGGGCCAATAGATTCATGATTGGACGCTTAATCGAGCATTGAAGGACCTCAGAGCTGAGATGAAGACTACCAATGTCTACAAGCAAAGAGACATTGATCTCAAGAGAGCCAAAATAGAAGAACTAAATGACAAATGCAAACATATGGAAGAAGTTATTGAGTACATAAAAACTCTCAATCAAAGTCAGCAAGGGGAAACATTCTCCAGGTATAGCAGGAAGTGCCGCCCCCAGCAGGAATAATCAATTAAGCAATTTTGGTGATTGTGTTTTAATTTATATTCTTAATGCAGTGCAAATTTAGTTTGTTCCTAGGACAATATGTAAGGCAATATGCCACTTTAGTTTTTGATGTCTACAAAAACAAGACTACAAGTGAGATGTGGGGACTGTGCTCCCATGTTGTGCACTACATTTGAAACATATCTCTTCTGAATGTATAAGGAGCTAGCTCCCTTTCCTTTTTGCAATATACAAAGAAAAGTAACCAACTGTGTTAAAAGAACAATAATAATAATAATAATAATAATAATAATATATATTTTGAGTATTTAAAAATAAGTCAATTTAATTATAAATGTTTATAATATAGATTTATTTTAATTTCAAATTTACTAAATTATAGAGATAGATCAAATTTGTCAAGATACATTTTTTTTTAATTTTAAAATAAAAATTTGAAGAAAATATTTAACACATTAAAATTTGATCTCGCACACTTTGTATAAAAGTTTGTTTATCTATCTATCTATCTATCTATCTATCATATATATATATATATATATAATAAATAGATATTATATATAATTATATATATATATATATATATATATATATATATATATATGCTAATTTTAAATTTTATTAAATCCCTTATAATACATAAAATTTAAATTTAATTTTGTTTGGTATTCATTTCAAATCCGTAGTAATTAAAACTGAAATAGGTGACCCATTGTCTATTTATCAAATCACATTAGTTTTTGAACCATTACAAAAAAAATTGGATTTATCATACCTCAATGAACATGTCTTTAAAACTAGCATTTGCGCCACATGTTGCAAAGAAAACTCTGCAAGGCAATGGCATAAGAAACATTAGCGATTATGTTTCTTTATTGGTGTTTCTTTTTTATCATATATTATGTTTTAGGGAGATTCCAACTGAGATATGTCCAAAGTGAATGTAATGCAGAACATTTCACTCCAAAGGATTTATGAAAATTCTCTTCATTAAGATTATGGAATCTTTATAAGTAAAGGTTTTAAATCAAACATTTCATAACAAAGTAATCTCATATCACCTTAATTCACAATGCAATGGATAATAGTTTATGTTAATTAGAAATTGGTCTAATTTTATGACGAAAGCTTAATAGAAAGAATTTAGTGGTAAGGGGAACATTAATAAAATCCCTCATAATTTGTTATATGATGTTGTTAATTTAGCTACTTGTTGCTTCTTATACTTATTTTAGTCATGTAATAATTCCAAACTATAATAATGGTATTATTTATTCTCTTTGGACCATTGTATCCTTGCAGTGCCATCAATAAATTTCAATTTTCAAAATAGGGTTTCCTTGTTCAGATAAAAAATGTCTTAGATGTAATACTTGTCTATTGAATTTCTCTAGATTTTATTCCCAAGAAATTCTATTAAAGATCAAAAACATTTTATTAATTTCTCTTGGAACAAAAATAAATGTTTGAGCTTAAAAAAATATCGCACTAGACATAGAGCTCTTGTTTTTGCAAAACTCATAAACTCATAACCACAACATAATCTAGTTCGCATAATTGAGGAGGAAGACAATTCTATACTTATCATGGAAAAAATTTTAAAAGATCAAAAATAAAATAACCAGTTTCTAGATGTGGACAAGCAGACAAGTGGAAGAGAATGGCATAAGTAAATAGATCATCAACGACACTATGCGAGTTATCAATTTAGGGCTTGAATACATTATTTATAAAGCCTGTGAAATTCTAGAGAATTAGGGTATTATTGTTGAGCTTGATGACAATGTATTGAGTTGTTGGAGAGATATTTAAACAATTGAAAGAACAAAAGAAATTACATTAATATTTGAACATGTTAGACTTTGTTTGTATTGTCTTAAATAAATGCCTTAACTACCAATATTGTGTAATAGCGCTAGAGCCTTGTGCCCTGAAGGATGTAGAGTTTACCTTGGGTGCCAATATTTGGAATGAGGGGAAATGCTCGGAGGTTTTCCCAAAACTATGTTGCCTTATTAAAAGAAATGACAACTAAATTGATAGTCTTCATAGATGGGAAAAGTTGGAGAATTTGAGGTAATTGCACTTATATTAGATTTCCAAAACTATAGGTTTCAATTTTGTCTTTCATATTAGTGTAATCACACTATTAGTTCCCTTGGTTCCCTGTGTCACTGCTCAACTTGAGTTTTAAGTTATTTTAACATCAGTAATCATTCATTTGTGTGGAGATTTTGTTTAACTTGTGTGGATATTGGCTTTTGATTTGACATATTCAATTAAGGAGTTAAACTAAGATTAAATGTACCTAACCTAACCTAACCGGAAAATAAACTTACTATATAATCATTAAAACATGTAGTATTTATATGATTATTGTTATCTCATAATTGAGTAAGGCTTCCTATTTCTTGTTATATCATAATTACGGAAGGCTTTGTATTTCAACTTACCATGGATGAGTGTCTAGATTGATTCTCAAGGGAATATGCTTAGCATATTCTTTGTCTAAGTGTTTATCAATTGTTGTAGTGAGTTTCTTGTTATATCATCATTGCTTAAGACTTCCTATTTCAACTTAAGATGGATTAGAATTGGTTGACTTTTATTATTTCTTTAATTCAGTGCCTAGATTGCTTCTCAAGGGAATATGCTCACCATATGCTTTGTCTAATTTCTTATCAATGGTTGTAGTGGGTTATAGAGTTCATTACGTTGCATTGACTTTTAGTAAATTAAAAAGAAATGTCCCATGTGGCTCCCTACGCACAAATTTACTAGGTATTTGAGATTATTCTTATTCTAATATGTTTATATATAATTAGATCTGGAAATTAATATATAGAAAATTTTATTTAGAATGGTCCATTTTACAACAAGATGTTTAATTTTTTTTCAAGTTAAATTAGATTATGTCAGGTGGCGTCCTGCCACATTCATGAGATTTTAAGATCATTCCAATTCTAATAATTCATTTCTATTAGATCTGTAAATTAATATATAACCAAATTTTATTTAGTGAAATGGCCAATTTTAGCAATAAGATTATGTAAGCTTTTTTTCTCAATAAAGTTACCCATAACCTTTTATACATGGTTAATCAAGAATGTGGTGCATTCTTTGGTTTTGCAATAATTTTTTTTATGATATTATGAAGCCTTCCTTATGTCAACCTCATTAATATTTTTTTATATAATTTCTTAATATTTTTAAATTTTACTTCTAATTTATTTATTAAATTATTTATATTTTCAATATATATATATATATATATATATATATAGTAATATATATAATATTATATATATATATTATATATATATAATATATATATATATTCAAAGTAATAAAAATGACATGCGCATAATGTCCCACAAGATTGTTAAGAATTTAAATAGGTAGGTTAGTACATATTTAGAATGGTTCTCAGTCTGTAATTCCATTATTATCTAATCCTAGAAGGAGTTAGAGAATATGAAAAAAGTCTTCAATACCTTTAAATAACTTCTGAATCGGTGCAGGCATCTAACCATGTTTGAATTTGTGTTACCACAACTTTTCAAAGGCTAAGTAAGCAATTGAGCTACAAATATGGAGTCACCAAAAGGCTTACTAAGTGTGTCTTTTGAAATGGATGGTGACAAGAGAATGGAATCATAATACTTTGGAAATATCGGCCATCATAATCATTGCATCTTTGGGTCACACCTTATTGTCAAACCATTCCATCATTGCAATCATTTAACCCACGGATTTAATGAACATTGTTCACTTTTATCAAAAGAGGTCTGAAAATATCTCCATTTATAAAATATTATGATTCTAAGTATTTTATGGAGGGGGAGTACCAACAGTAAAAAAAAATGTACATTTACATTTTCTATAGTCAAAGCAAAATATATAAATTTCTCATTTTCTATATAAATATAGATTGTATATTTCATATATAACAATTAAATTGGGTGGAGTAGGTCTAAAATTGTTTTAGTTTGGTAGTTATTTTTTCTCATATGTAAAGAAATAAGTTAATTGTCCAAAACCTTTTGGGATGTAAGAAATAGATTAAAAATCCAAAATCCAAACACATCTAGTAAAAATGAAAAGTGAAAAACTACCTTTTTATGAATCACTAACAAATAATTAAATATTAAAATTTGCAATCAACATAAATTCAATAATTTTAATTATTAAAAAATTAAAACATCATAAAAATACTCTGAAAATCCAATAAATACTATAAAGATTGAGACACAATCTAGCCAACCTATTATCTAGAAATTTATGAAAAGCAGCTTGAAAATTATTACTATCAGATTGATGAGAAGTGTTTGTTTCCATCACCATCCCATAAAAACTAAATATGTGTAGCTTTGAATAAAGAAGATAAGTGAAGGTTTGTACTCAATCTGAAAAATTAGGCAAAAAACATAATTGATTTCAGGAGATTACCTCTCATGTCTAATCAATAGCATATAGATATAATCATAATGATGTCAAGATTTATTACTAAGATATTCAAAAATATTTAAAAAATATATAAATGTCTTTCATTTCCATGATGCAGTACATGTTCAAATAAACACGATATCATGATACGAATAGAAAGCATGCATACCTACTAGCCCCTCCATCTAGCCTTAATCTTTCTTATATATGGTTATACTTGGATGTAAAAGTTAGAGACATTTCAATCAAGACATTATCAGAATTTGGAATGCTGATAAACTTATCTGCCATTTTCTTTCGGGTCCCATTTGTAGAATGTTGTTTGTCACCCCCTTCCCCATGATGTCTAAGTATAGAGACTCTGAAGATATCTATACAGTTATTTCTGCTAACTCCACTTCAACAAACCATAGACCAGTAGGAAAAGAGAAATTAATGGTGCAATCTATGAACAATGGTGGGAAGATGAGTTGGGCTAGTGCAAAAAGTCCATCATTGCAAGAGGATGATCAAGGTACATTCTCAACAAAGAAGAGTTGAAGAGTTGCCATGATGAAAAAATACATGTACGGATTGAAAGGGCTATGAGGATTAAAATGAATTGTACCCTCAATACCCTAAAGTCTCTGTTACCTAAGGGTCTCAATTCAAAGGTAGTACTTGATGATTGTTGTCTGGAATAATAGTTCAAGACATTAATATACGCTATGAGGTAAGAAAATGAGTTTAAAATAGATTTGCATGATTGTACAGACATGCTAGATTCAGATTGCAGAATTGATAAATTCTTATCAAAGATGATGTTCTAGATGTTCTAGACACTGAATTGCTGAAGTTTTTCTTTCTCAAGTGGAAAAAGGAAGAATTTTTTTAAGGCCATTGATTATATCAAGACCGTCCAATCTACCTTGAAATATTTTCAAGCCCAACGATCAGAATTGGAAGCACATCGTAGAAGAAGGCCATTATCATTCACAATGTCTGAAAATTCTTTTGGTATTCACATACTTCATTCAATTCCAGTAACATCATCACATCCAAGACTATAGATTCTTGGATCCAAAATTTTGGGTGGTTAGGCTTTCATCACAATATGGGCCCCTGAGAAGACTAGTTTTTTGCCCAAATTATTTTCTATCATGGATGCCAATCAACTAGAGATTGTAAATTGCACCATAAACATGGTTGGATCCAACATTGTGTATGCCCTTTATGCGAAGCTAAGTAACAGTTCTAAACATAGCCATGGAAATAATTTATTGTCCTTTTACCAGCGATGATATCTGATACACTCTAGGAGCTATGTATACTAATAGTGTTATTTTCCATAAATTCCTAATCGGGTTTTCTCTGTTATATATAGAAATACTTCCTGAAGTGCTTTCTTTGACTTTTTTTTAGTCAAAAAACAATAATTGGCAAGTCACAGCCAAGGACTTGAGCTGTACCATAGATGAACTTAATACCACCATAGTTGGTCCTCAAGAACATACCTTACAAAAGGCTGGAAACAGATAATCTTTGTGGACATTGCAACCAGTGGATTTCTGCTTTAAGAGCGATGATTTGTTTTTTATTTCATTTGTTTAATTTCTCTACAAGATACATCCTTTCGAGGCTAGGATGCATATCTAAAATTACTTCTGACATTTGTTACAGTTTTATGACACTTTGTGGCTGGGATGCATACTGATAAAATATAACCATTCCAAGGATGTGATGCATAATTCAAACTTCTCATATTGGTTTTCCTCAAAATCCAATGCATTTTTATAATATTTTGTGGTAAGTAACTAGCAGGTTCAAAACTTCAAGCCCCTGTAAGAGCACGATTGCGTATTAGTCTAATAAGCAGATAGTTACTGCAAATCTACATGAGAATCATTAATTTTTGTATTGAGCAATTATTTATGTACCTTGGTATGCTTTTCAACTAAGGTGGGAAAATATCTGAAGATTTGAACATAAATACAACATACAACCATAGCATTATATAAAAAAATTACATCACAGACTCAAACTAGATTGTCGGTAAAGCAGCTCAATGGACACTACTTTGGATCATCTATTTTGTAATTGGATACTCATTCAAAAAATATGTTAAGGTAATAAAATACATGGCACAGTTATAAAATACTAACACTAAGATTTTAAAATTTTCAGATAAACAATGACAATGAATAGAATGGTTTGACAATAAGGTGTGATCCAAAGATTCAATGATTATGATGCCCAATATTTTCAAGGTATTGTGACCTCAATCCTTCTACTATGATATGCTTCTGATTCTGATTATTGGGCTGGGTCTTGATGTAATCTATGGCCTCATCAACAATTTTTCCTTTGTCCACCTCAGAAACAAATACTTCAACAATTCAGTGTCTAGAAAATTAGGTTTGATAAGAACAACAGAAAACACAACTCTGAAATCAAAATCTAACATGTCTATACACACATGAAAATCTATTTTATACTCATTTTCTTAGCTCATGGCCTATATTACTATTTTTAACTTTTATTCTAGAGAGAAATCATCAAGTACTGCCTTTGGATCAAGACCCTTAGGTAATAGGGACTCTACAGTATTGAGCATAGAATTTATTTTATTCCTCCTAACCCTTTAAGTCCATATATGTGCTTTATGATCAAGGCAACTCTTCTTTGTTGAGGTTGGACCATGATCACCCTCTCGCAATCTTGGACTTATTGCACCAGTCCATCTCCTCTTGCCCCCACTGGTCTTGAATTACACTACTTACTGTTGGTTTTTCATTGGTGTTGAGTTTTTTGAAGTGTAATAAGTAGAAACAATCATATAGAGATATTCAAAGCCTTTATACTCAGACATCATGGAGAAGGGGGCTGCATACACATTATGCAAAGGAGATCAAAAAGAAAATGACAGAGAATTTTATTTGCATTCCCAATTCTGATAAAGTCTTGATTGAAAGATCTCTAACTGTTACATGGAAGTGTAGACATTTATAAGAAAGAATAAGGCCAGATGGATATTGAAAGAGTTGTAGCTATGCAGGCCTTATCAATTGAATTCACTCAATCTATAATACTTATCATTATAAAATGCTAGATTCATATATTTTGTTGTGCTTATGCAGAAAGAGATATATGTACAATTTTTTTTCATTTTTCATACTTCCCAATACATGAATATTTAGACTCATAATCTTTTACAAAATGGAGACACTCGTTGGATCTCTTTTCATAGAATTGAACACTAAGATTTTAAACTTTTCAGATAAATGATGACAATGAATAGAATGGTTTGACAATAAGGTGTGGTCCAAAGATTCAATGATTATGATGCCCAATATTTTCAAAGTATTGTCAGCTCAATCTCTTGTCAATATTTTCAATAGCTTAGTTTTGGTAACACAAATTCAAACATGGCATATTCAAATGTGAATTAAAGGTATTAGACATTTTTTCATATTTGGTAAACTCTTTGCTAAACTCTCTATTATGTTAAATAATAATTGAAATAGACAGAAAGCTTTATTTTTAGAAATTAAAATAACCTAAGAAGTTAGTTTTGATGTTTAGAGAGGTTCATTCTATAATATAGTTCAATATAAGCGTGATGTGTGATTCTATGTATATATATATATATATATATATATATAATATATATATATATATATATATATATATTCAGTGAGAATTGAAGGTAAATTGCACCCCAAATTCGAAAGAAAGTATAAAGCTATTCAAAATAAGGAAATATGGATGGTGATGTAGAAAGAACAATAGAAGATGTTGTTATGGACTGGATGAGTAGGTTGTCCGATGACAAGTCTGGCAGCACTAATGGGTCTGTGTTACAGGCTTCGATGTTCCCCTAAAAACCTTTGTCTCTTCAAAGAGCATGATCGGTTCCAGACACTCAAACACACTTGCTTCATGGTCGATTTTACATTTATTTCAACCACTCAGGGCACTAAAAATCATTATGGATATAAATATATGATACCATTAAGTATAGAGGTTACAACTTTAACCTTTTTGTGTTGTTTTATGCTTGGAAGGGTTTAAAAAAACTGCAGTTACATAGATTTCGGCCTATTAACTAATGAAAGGTATAGTAAAACTTCAAACTCTAACCTCAGCTTTAAAAAATTGAAACTCCAACCACAATTAAGAATAAATAAATTCAAAACTCCAACCATAATAAAATAAAAAATAAAATCTCTAAAGTTCAAATCTCCTGCATACTTGAGGGATATAAGAACTACAACTAGAAAAATCTAACCTTATTACCCACTTCGAAGGATTAGAAAGTTGATCATTAAATAATTTTTTATGTATTTATACTATGTGAAAACTTATCTTAACTCAATTGTAAAATAAGTAGTGAGATAGTTATCACTATAGGCTATCGGCTATAGCAGGCTAAATATCATTGTTATTCAAAAAAAAGTATTCGACCTTGAATTACCAATTGGTGGTCAATAAGGTAGAAGGGTTTCACTACCACCAGAAAGCCTATCGATATTGGGTCATTGTTAATGCCTATAGATATTGGGTCATTGAAAATGCCAATGGATATTGGGCAATTAACCTATTTCCTTCTTTTTAAAGTGAACAAATTCTTAGGAAAGAAGTTCACTAAGACATAATCCAAACCCATTAAACAACATATTTATAAGTTGAATAATTGACAAACACATTTTAAAACTTAGATAACTCAAATTTCTGATTTTGCCCAAAGACTATCTCGTCAGATTCCTATAAGAAAGGGTAAAAACCTCTCATAGTTCTCGACAAAATTATTATCAAGGTAAACTAATGACCTTGACTGTGGAGGATCATAATCCAGTCTGTCCTCTGCTAGTAAGGGGCTTTTCCTTCATAAAACATGAGAATTTTCTTCAGACCAATGCATTGAAGTTGATCCTTGTGAATTGCCCTGATTGAACCCGTGGCCTTCAAGTGACCAAGTTGAACTCGACTTAGTCAATCTGTTAGGCGAGGCGCTCAAATTCTTTTGATCTCTTGGAACAAAGAAGAAACATTGCCTCTCCCCAGCATCATAAGCCAAACTTGAAAGTAGGTGAATATATAAATTACTATTCTGTGAATTTTTTATAACAATTCTAACCTAAGAAGTAGTTGAGAGAAGATAAAAATACCTAGTAACTCACAGCGATCACCTTGGTACAAGTCTAATGCTGGTATGATTATATCAAAGCTCATTGGGTAGCCTCCTTGGATCCTTTTCTTTAGGTAGAAACCAACCAGTTGAGATACATCTTTTAGTTTAGAAGGCACTTAGTGGAGATTGTTAATGAAAACAGTCAAAGATGGAACAAATATCTAATAGGTCTCTATTGTAAAAGAATGGGACAGTCAATGTTTTTCTTATTTAAAAAAGAGGTTCCAAAGTAATTGTACCAACTTTTATTTAATTGGAAGTGTATGTTTTTTTATTTTTGAAGAAAAAAAAAAAAAAAATCTTTATAGAAAGAAAAGTGATGCATTCTAGCTCTCCTTGACCTTAGGCACAGATCTAGAACTATTTTCCTGAGCTCAAAAACATGCAAATGCTCACTAGTTCAGAATCATATGTCTCATCAAGTCTCCTCCCTTAAACCAACTCCTTAAAACCAAGTTGAATTGTATAATTGAACTCAAGTCTCACTATCTTGAACTCAAGTGATCTATCTCTTGAACTCGAGTCAAACTGCCTTACTAAAATGAAGTCGAACTTACATAATTTGTATTTATGTTACAACAATTTTGATGGAAAGTTAATATTTTGATTTTATAGGGTTAGGACTTGTATTTATGTGCATATACAATCACCATGGTCTTGATATTTAACACTATCAAGGTTCAAGATTAACAGAAGAAAGTGAGCTTCCTAAAACTTCTACTTGAAAATTTGGAGTAAAAAATGAAAAGTTCTATCAATGGGGTTGTGGTTGAAAAATTGAAGATGACAGAATGTCAGACACCCATGAAATTTTAGTTTCTCTTAAGACATGATTAAGGGATTGGGGCCATGTTAATGTCCTAGATAATTTTGATGATAGTATATCTTGGTCATGATAACTAAGCCACATAAATAACTTATGCTCTACATTTCACTCTTTGAGGGCCACTTTTCTTGTGATGCTAGACCTATTCAGGTCAATTGCAATACTTTTCTTTAAGTTAAAGAATCCTTCATTGGATAAAATAAAATAAAATAACCCTAAAGAATTCCTTGCAAAGTCTGAATCATTACATTAAAGGAAACAAGGCCCAATTATACCCTTAGTGTTATACTCACATTTTAAGATATTTGGTATAGACCATTGGTTGATTTTGTTTATAATTAGTGCGTATACTGGAAATGTAATAAGGAATTCTGTATAGAGCTCTCATTCTTGTGCAAATGTATGGGACAAGGACTTCCAATTACAAATGAAGACATAAATCCAAAGAGAGAAAGTGAGTATGTGAATTTTTTATTGTATTGATAATAACTAGTATACTAAAGGAATCATTATTTTCAAGGAAATAAGACCCTGTTATATGTTGTACTCAGATTTATAGATATTTGGTATTAGACCTGTTACCCACCCATGTGTAGAATAACTTTGGAAAAGGATGCAGGATGTACAGAGCAAAGTTGTTCAGCTTTGGTAGAAAATGGGAAGACAAATTGTCAGAGTTAGAAGCTACAAGCATTGAACCTCATATCATGGTTGTTTAATGAGGGCATGGGTCGAAGTAAAAGTGTGTATTTTATTTTAAACATAATCCTCATTCACTTCCCAAGCTGTAAAACGTTGACATCTCACTTCTCTCTATGCAAAAACTCTAAACTACCCAGCTGGTAGGTAATTCTAAGTATGCACTACAAAAATCCTAGGCATTGAACATTCATACACATTTCACATTCTAACATACAAAATGTATGACCATAACTTTCAAAACTGGTTACAAGGAAAATACCAAGAAATAAGAGGAAACATGTAATGACAGAGAAAACAGGATAACAAAACAACCCAAACAAACGCATACCATTAGAGATCCAACATTAATATAGATTTTGTAGTTGATTGAAAACATTCTCCTTAAATGTCTCCATTTCTACATTATTCATTCAGTAATTGGAATGATTAATCTAAAGCATACATAGTTTCCATCATCATCGGAGCATTGAATCATGAGACAGATTCCAAAAATACAATAATACCCTGTGCGAACTTCTTGTAGATTAAGCTTACTCCATCTATCACTGATAATTTGAAGTGACCTAATTGTGATATCCCCATTCTCAGAACCCTAACCATGACCCTAACCCTAACCCTAATGGTTCAATTTTTAGATGGTAGAAAAAAGAAAACCAAACATCACAAGAGTAAAAAACAAGCTAAATAAATTAATAAAACAAGGAAAGAGAAGTAAATACAGAATAATTTTTTATTCATTAATTGTACCCATGCATGGACTTCATGAGGAAGCTATGGATCATTGGGTGGCTAAAATGGATCCTTTTCTTCATATATAATCCAACCAGTTCCTCTTCCGTTGGATGAAATATGAAGCCCGGACGATCCATCCTAATTACTCATTTGACGATCTACAAATAATCTAGATAAAATGATTATCAAAATAAACTAATGACCTTGACTATGGAGGATCTAAATCTGGCATCCTCGTTCATAATCTAGTTTGTCCTCTGCCCGTAAGTGGATTTTCCTTCATAAAACACAAGAATTTTCTTTTAACCATCATTGTGAATTACCTTGTCTGAACCCGTGGTCTTTGAGTAACCCAACTTGGTCACTGTGAAAGATCTGAATCTAGCATCCTCATTCATAATGCATTCCATCCCCTACCTGTAAGGGGATTTTTGTTCATAAAACACGAGAATTTTCTTTTGACCATCATTGTGAATTGCCTTGTCTGAACCTATGGCCTTCTAGTAACCCAACTTGGTCAATCTGTTAGGCCGAATGCCTGAATTCTTGTGGTCTATTAGAATGATGAAGAACCATTGCCTCTCCCCAACATCATAAGCCAAACCTGAAAGCACGCCAATATATAAATTAATATTATGTGAATTTTTTATAACAATTCTAACTTGAGAAGTAAAGAGAACATAAACTTACCTGGTAACTGCTTTCACATCCCCCAGTTCCCCCACTGGGGATAAGGCTCATAAGCTTCTAGAGTGGGATGCCGAGAGATGCAACCTGTTCAACAAGATTTAACAAGGCCTACTCAGCAAGATTTGAAGCAGCAGCAAAAATGGTGTGGAAAGAATATAGGAAACTAACCTAAACTACATCTAATGATCTAGAATTTTTCAATTGTCTAAAATCTGATTGAATGGCTCAAACAAGTACAGAGTGGCAATTGGGGGAGTTGATTTCAAAGGGGAATGCATTACAACTTAAAAATATATGAAATAATTAATTTTTAATGAAATGAATTATTTTTAAGAATTAAAACCATGATTCCAAACCAATAGAGACAAAATATGCAATTTTTTCTCATTTATGTAGCATGTGAAGGTGAATATATCAAATTTTCATTGAGTGCAATACATATCCAAACAAATTGCACAACAAATGAGGCTATAAATGGCCTGTGTAGTCCAAAAAAAATGTTATATGTTATGGGGCCACTGGCTCAGGGGTCAAAATTTTCAACTCTTTTTGTTTCAAACTTCTCAACTAGTTGAGTCTCAAAATCCTTAGTTGGTTGAGACTCAAAATTCTCAATGTATGTTTCCCTAATATACCCTATCACTTCATTTGGTGCTCTACATGGCTTTATTTGGCCACTTATGCTAGCCAAGTGTTGTTTCAATATGTAAATACCCCTTCCTTCAACAATGTTTTGGCAATATTTGCACATCATTTTGTCATCAATTATATCACAATGAGCCCATGTAGTATGCTTGGCTTTGGAGGCATGGTGGATAATGAAATATTTGAAATTTGCAAAGGAAATAGATCTACAAATTAGAGAAAAATGAAAATAACTAAAATGGAAAACCTAAGGTAAATTTAGAAAAAACAAATATCGGGTATATTTAGCCTACAAACTGGATGAAATATAAAACTTGAAAACTAAAAGCTGAAACTTGAAAGAATGCAAAAAAGATTAAATGCATGCACAACAATGAAATATGGATTTTTCAAGTGAGGATTCCAACATTTCAAACAATAATACCATGGGAGAATTCTAACATTTCAAACAATAATAATATGGGAGGATTCTAACATTTCAAACAATAATAATAAGCATGGCATGTATTTGGAAGAAATTCATAATTACGTCATAAGACGTTTCCCTTTAAAAAAAAACTACCCCAGCTACCACTGCGTCAATTAGTAGACCATCGATTCTATATGTTAGACGATTAGAAGATTTTCTACCTTTGGATGATTACAGACAGTGGAGAATGTTGGGGTGGAAGGTTATTGAAGGTATGTATATGATGAAAAGTTAGCAATGTTATACAATCTTTGAGTAAAGTGGAATGCTTTCTCAATTTTCTCCTTAATTTGTTAAAATTTTCGAACTGAATTATAAGTAATTCATAATCAAATGCCCAGTATTCTTTAACCAAATTTTGATTTATTATTATTTATTTTCAAAGCCCCAAAAATAAAAGTAGGGAGGTTGCACCATTCCATCCCTATTTTGATTTCCCAGTCACTTTGAAATTTAGCTAAAGTTTTTTATATTTCGTTTTTATGGAAATTATAGTATGTTCACATTTTTTGTTGATGATTTTGAATGGTGGTAGCGGCAATTCAATCTCTCCGAATTTATGGGGATGAATTGCAGATCTTATATGTAAATGTCATGGATTATCATAGCATTACTGGTCTGCTCAAGGGTTGTTCTCGTTCGTTCTATACCTTTGAACACGTCCCTCTAATTAGTTAACATTATCTAACTGAATCATATGTTCAGTAGATTTGGTAGATTAGTTATTTTATCTACAAAGTAACTCAAAAGTTTGCATTTATAGTTTCCTTGATCATATTAGTTAGTAACTCAAAAGCTTGAGTTAACAATTTTCAAAGGCCAGACATCATTAGGATGGGAGCCATGAAAATAATATACTTTATAAGATATCAACATGTCACTTCGCTTGTCGAAATGGAATTTGTATGGAAAGAATAATAATTGTTCAATTAACTCATATATTTTAGTTTCTCTGCCAACAAGACACATTCTACTTGGTCTTACAATGTATCTTGCCTCTCTAAGTTCAAGAAGCCATATTCAATTAGCATTTGGCCTTTTGAAATTGCTTAAATGATAATACATCCCCAATTAACAAATATTGGCCATGAGATTTGCAACTTCAAAGTGCATAGTTGCCCTATGTTTAGATGTGTCTGGGCCAATTTTTAAAGTGGTCGATTGTTCATTCTTAGCTTATGTTGAGGTTGGGTTGTGTTATTTTACCTAGGACTGACAAATTTTACAAAAATGTATGTTACGTGATTTTTATTGCCATGGTTATTTGAAGGTCGAATTTTTAGGAGACAATATAAACTTCAGATTACCTTTTTAATTACATTAACATTAGCAGATATTTCATGTGGCCATTTTGTATGTCTGATGTTGATGAAGTTCTCCATAAAAATTATTTTTATTGGCATACTCAATATTTTTTGTTTTCACATTGTATTCAATGGATGTCGTTGATGTTCTGATGTCAATTTATACAAAAGTGTGGGTTTATATGGCTCAAATGATATAGTTCTTTTTGTATGTTATTCTAACTTCCGGTTTTCACATTTTTTCATGAGTAATGTGTGATTTAGTATTCTTGAAAATGCCAAAGGATTGCATTTTATCTCTAATATTCTATAAAACTCGGATTTCAAATTTATTTACCTAGGCTTGTAGATATGAAGCTCAAAACCTTTTAAATAGAAGGATCTTGGAAATTACTTTTACACGTATTCTTTTCTCTTAATTTTTCATTAATAACCATTGGTTGAAATTTGAAATCATATTGTTACATGATGATTTTGATGCACAGGTCTGCATATGATAAATCAAGATTTTGTGAGACAATTCACTTGGAAGAAGATGGTTGTAAGGATTGGAACACTTGTAAAAAGGACAAAATATATGAACCTATTTAATGCTTCCCTAATTAGCCTATGGAATTAAACACGTGGTAGTTAGAATCCTCATGTTGTTGATGCAACCACAACTAGCCAGGATAACCTTTTTTTTTCCTAAAGGAAATATGTTATTAATTTACAAAATAGATAAAGAATTGGTGTCCCACCATTGGCTGGGGGCTAGTGATAGTTTGGTTGTACAAAGACCTTCACAGGGCAAGGACAGATTATTCCCAAACTCTAACATCTTGCTGACTAGCATTGTATGATTTTGGACTGGACCATGAGTTGAACCATGGAAGCAAGCTATGTAGGTTACTATGGATACAGGACACCATTAACCATAATACCTATGGCATCGACTGTGCCAGCTAATACTCTAAGCCATTATTTAAACATAAACCAAGAAAAGGCCACTAATTTCTATAGATCCTCGAACAAAAAGAATATGCATCAAACCGCAAGCTATTCTCACCTGAAATTGTCCCTTCTCAGTGGGACTTGAGAGTTTTCTTTCAGAGTTTCTTGCTTGCATTGCATTAGCAAAATATGCCCCTTTGTTAAGATTTTTAAGGATATAATTCCCTCATCATTTTGGTCTATATTATTCCTTATGCTTTTAGCAACAATAATGTTATCTGACTTGTTGACTCTAATCTCTACTTTGTCTCTTTTGAAATCCATAAAATTATATGTAAGTTATGAAGTTGTCATGTGGATGCCTACAATTTGTTCACATGTGTAGTGATGCCAGTATGAATCAAGTATTTTTTCCAATCCAGTTAGAAAATATTGGACATTTTCTGGCATATATGAGACTACTATGCAGACATTCTTCATGACCCTCAAAATTTTCTATTTTAGAAAGTTTCAGTTCTTCTTCCTTCTACTGGAAAAAGATCGGTCTTCTCCATTGTTGGCCTTGGTAGTATTGTGAGGTCTTCCTCCCATATAGTAAATACAATTAGGATGAGAGTCTGTGAGAGTAAAGTCCATTAGGATGACGGGTTACTTTACATTGTTCCAACAAAAGGTCATATTTTCTCCCATATGTTGCTTTGAGATACTTTACCTTTGGCTTTTCCATTACATATGAGACTTTGAGATGGAATGAAGAAGCAGATGAAACAATAAGACATATCAGTGCATGCAGAGTCCTTTTATATTTCTAATATTCACTACAAATTGGCTTGCCTTGTCTTCTTGAGAAAGGTCCTCTATATTGAATTATTAAAACAAGTTGGTGGTACTTAGACTATAGCACCTGCAATTTCAATTGAGTTAATATTCATTCTTGACCGAGAGGATATTTTCTAATATTCGAAGCTAGATTAATTGAAACATTGGTGAAGAATCTTGTTATTCTTAATTTTTTTCAATCAACTAAGGCAATTCATGAAATAAAGTCTTTGCATTGTTTTAATAAATCTTCTATGGTCTAGATATTACTTCCTAGAAGCATAGAATTCCCTCCATTTATAACATTCCTTAGGCCTAATCTAGCACAGGGTTCAAAGTCAGTTATTAACCTAAAAAATGTTCATTTTTTCTTCCATGGACTAAATTGTAAGTGCCATATAACCTGTCCTCAAACTTCAAACTAGTTGATGCCATATTGAAATGGGAAAATCTACAGAAAAAGTTACTATCACACCCTCATTGGTCCTTGATTTCTCACTCTCCACCTACTTTAATAGAATTTTTTGCAAAGGTCCCATCATATTTTAGATTGAATTTTTTTTTTTTTTGAGTTGTTGACAACTCTAGTTGGAGTCATTGTGGTCGTCAAAGGTTTGTTTTAAGAGGATTGAAATAATTATTTGTAGTGCTCAATATGAATTTCCTTACTCTTTTTAATTTTTATTTTTAAATTTTAATAGTTTAAGTGATAACACATGTTGGAAATTTTTCTTGGTCAATTTGGCCTCAAATTGATGTCCCACATCATTTAGAAAGACTACAAAGTTGTGTGATGCTAAATAATACAACATTATGAATTTATCAACCTTAATGTGGGCTTTTGGAATGCCAGAGTCTTAGACATTATACATCAAAGGGTTTCATCAAAGTTTTCCTATTTTTTTTTACAATGATCATCCCCTAATTCTTAATACTTTAAGTGACAACACATGTTGAAAACTTTTCCCAGACAAGTTGGCCTCAAATTGATGTCCCACATCATTTAGAAAGACTACAAAGTTGTGTGATGCTAACTAATACAACATTATGAATTTATCAGCCTTAACATAGGCCTTTGGAATGCTAGAGTCTTAGGCATTATACATCAAAGGATTTCATCAAAGTTGTCTGATTTGTTTTACAATGATGGTCCCCTAATTCTTAGTCTTTCTTTGAAATCTGATGAAAATATATACCTACACATTATAATCATGGAAAGCTAGAGTTGTTTGTTCTATGGACCTTAAGTGTAGAGGTTGGAAATGTGTAGCAATGTTTGATGCCTATGCACAAATTTCATTTGAATATGGATGTGAAAGCTATAGATGGCCATGTTGGATGAATACATGATGGAAATCAAATCATCCTCTTTGAGTGGAAGAAATAGAGCAACCATAAATGGAAGTTCCAGCCCATCCATTGTAAGTAGATTATTGAAAGTAAGTGTTATATCTATAAGTTTATGAATAGTATGGATAAGAAAATTGATAAGATAATTAGTATTATGAAACTTGATTGGTTGTTACGTGTAAGTTTCTCCACCAACATAAATTCATATTATCCATGTTCACCTAGGATTTATTGATCAACCATAAGAAATTGGTCAACATAAATCTTAGCCCTATATTTATTGGACAACCAATCATTTAGTTGCATTTCACATGTGACACTCTTTCCACCTATGTTGTTCTTGGTGAAACACAAAAATTATTTGAAACTAAAATTGAATGTATGAATATGATTGCTATATTTAAAAATGTTTACCTATTGGCATGTGTAGTGCTATGATAGTGCATACCATCCTGTAAGGGATGTACAATATTATTAATTTCACTAGGATGTACAGTGTGAGCAATGTCCTCATTTATATTAGTAGAAAGGGTTGTATATTTTAGGTAATGGAAATTGCACTTGTATGTATTTATAAAACTTGAAAGGGATTCACTTTATAAATAATTACAGTGGTGCTAGAAAAAAAGATGGCACCTGTCAAAGAGAGACTAGGACCTCTAGACAAAGCTATGGCAAGCCAATTTCATGCTTTGTGCAAAATAAAATTTGATTATGTCTATTCTCCTATGTTGTTTGTGTTTTCCTATATTCTCATGGTCATTTTTTTCTACTATTTGTTTTGCAGTTTTCATAAGTCCATGTGTAGGTGAAACTATTGTGGTTGCAGCATTCAAAACTACAAGTGTGTTTCTACAATAAAGAAGGTTTTGGTTCTACATTTTCAAGCTTGTTACTGCAACAGAGAATGTTTGAGTTTCCATTGCCTAGCCTTGCATCAAGTGGTATAACAGAAATCTCTATTCCTATGAATTTGTCCCTGTTCAGATTTGTTTCAGTTTGGAATTGTGGTTTTGTGATCTCAAACAAAGTTGTCTCAATATGTGTGATTACTAGAAGTGTAGCTCTTGGGAGACAATGTTGGGAAGGAAGGCTTGTGAATGGTAGTTAGGCTAAAGACTATGGGGATTCTACCATGAAGAGGAGCAACCTAAGGAGGAATGAAGAACAAGTAATTGGAGGCATTGACGAGGAGATGCAACATTTAGATCACATAACATATCACATCTCTCTTCCTCTATGTGCTTCTTCCATATGCTACCGGCTTATAGTGTTTCCTTTGCAACATCTAGTGCAATTACTAGTATTCCAACAAGGAAGAAGAATAAAAAAAAAAGCCCAAATCCAGTTGTATTTATATTCAAGTATCAATGTAATTAAGGAATCATGACCTTGGTAAGCACATATTAGAGATTTTCAGTTATTGTTTTATATAGAGTACCAATGGCCCATGAGTGTGGACATGTCATGTGAGTATCAACCTTAGTTTCATGCGTCAATGTTCACGCTTTAGAATTAAATGTTTACAATGTAGGATTTTCTCAGTGTGAATGAAAATGGAGAAGCTATTTCATTTTATGCTTATCTTGAAGTCTCAACAATATTGAAATATTCTATGTTAATCTTGAAGTTTCATCTTAAAATATTACTATTATAGACATAACAATGTGATATTGGATATTGGTTATCTTACTAAGAGTCTAAGTGAATAAAACACACATATCAAAATACATTTTTATATCACCCATCAAATTCACTATTTGAAAAATTAAATAAATCACTCATAACATGTAAATTTAAAATAAAAAAATACTCACCGAATTTAACCACACCCTCTCATATCATTTGGAACCATTATCAATTGCTAACAAATTTACAACTAATTACCAAAGCAAAAAAATATAATAAAGCGAAGTGGTGTACCCTCTCATACCATCTGGAACCATTATCAATTGCTAACAAATTTACAACTAATTACTAAAGCAAAAAAAATATAATAAAGCGAAGTGGTCTTACTATAGTTAATTATTAGCAAGAAATTCCGTGGAGCCCATCTCAAGTTCCGGATTTTCACGGAAGCCAGAGAAAATGGAACGCTATTTCAGAGACAGCCAAACAAACAAAATATATTTTTGGTCTCCATGTCGGTATGGATGTTAAGCCTGCTTATATATGTTGAACTTTTGAAGGACCTCAACCTTACTTGTGTTGGAATTTAATTCCAACTACGAGACAGAACAGCTGGACATAAATCAGATATTTCAGATTGTCCGATGCCGCAAAGTCTTCTGATATTTTTGAGCATTAAATACGCAGAATTAAATACCCTTGCAGACTGCTGACTTCTTTTCACTGAGAAAGGCATCACCGCCTTCTGTAATTAATACACAGATAAGCATTAGTAGATATTTTGGTTAGTTTATTGTTTAACCTCAGATATTTTTCCTATAAATATAAAGAACAACAGTTCGGTTTGCAAGAGAGGAAAGAACATCAGTTCTGTTTTTAGTTTAGAAAATAACAGAGAGTCTCTTCTGCAATACAACACAGCAGTGCTAAAATGTAATTTCTGTGTTTTTTGAGAAAGAATGTGCAGCAGCACGAGCTCACATGAATGAAGCTTTATGCACAACAGTGCTGAAATAGAATTGCTGAAACAGCAGTACTGAGACAGCAATGCTGAGACAAAGTATTTTGCTTATTTGTAACACACAGCAGTGCTGAACACCTGAAACTTTCTGAGATAAAGAAAGTTGGTTTATTGTATCAGTTGGTTTACTGTATCATCTGTTTTACTGTTTATGAATACAAGTTAAAGTTTCTGTTTCTGTTTCACCAGTTTCTGTGTTGCTAAGTATTATTCTGTTTTTCAGTTTTTACTTTAAATTATCAGAAATTTCCTGTTGCTGCAACATCAAATCTCTGTTGCTGCAACACCAACTCTCTGTTGCTACAACACCAAATCCTGTTGCTGCAACACCGTTTCCAGTAAGCAGTTTTCTGTTTTTTCTGTGTTAACAAAAACAGAGAGTTATTCTACGTTGCTACAACACCAAATCCTGTTGCAACAACACCATTTCCAGAAAATGATTTTTTCAGTTTTCTGTGCAGAAACGGAGTAAAAACAGAGCATTTTTTTTGTCTGTCTGTTATGGAATTTAGCAGAAAATTCTAACATGGTATCAGAGCTGGTCTGGGCACTCAGTGAGTCAAAAATAGAGTTTGTTTTTCACTATAGGAGATGTAAGAAGTTTTATTGAGCAGATTTTTTCCAGCAGAGAAAGTTTTTTCTTGTTTTTAATTTTACAGTCAGTATCTCTTCTTTACCTATACATAGTTAAGATGGCAGATGCTGGAACAAGTTTGACAAATTCCGAATTGCCACAGTTTAATGGAAAAAATCACAGTTATTGGTCCATAACAATGAAAGCATTGTTTGCTTCTCAAGGAATATGGGAGCTGGTTGAAACTCGCTATGTTGAACCTGCAGATGCAACAGGATTGGCTGCTTTGACAATAGCAGAAAGAGACCAGTTGAAGAGCGACAGGAAGAAGGATGCCAAAGCCCTATTTTTCCTCTTCCAATCAGTACATGAAAGTATTTTTCCACGGATTGCAGCAGCAACAAAATCTAAAGAAGCATGGGATATTCTCGAAATTGCCTATCAAGGCATGGAGAAGGTGAAGACTGCAAAGTTGCAAATGTTGAGGAGAGACTTTGAAACACTTAGCATGAAGGAATATGATACAATAGATTCATTCTTCACTTAGGTTATTTGGCTGATAACCCAGATAAGATCTCATGGTGAAATTCTTGAAGAAAGAAGGATCGTAGAGAAGATCTTGAGATGTTTACCCTCAAGGTTTGAAGCTATTGTGGTAGCAATAGAAGAAACAAAAGATCTCTCACAGTTCACGGTAGATGAACTAAGTGCTTCTCTTATGTCTCATGAACACAGACTGAGTAGATGAACAGATTCCTCTTTTGAGCAAGAATTCAAGACTCAGATGTCTTTCAGCCAAAGAAAAAGTCGAGGCAGAGCAAATAACAGAGGTCATGGAAGAAGCCAAAACAGAGGAAGAAATTATCCTGCAAGCACAAGCGAAAGGAGCTGCAATCAGAGCCAAGATGAAGGTTCAAGCAAACAACAAGCTCATGGACAAAGGTATGACAAATCCCAAGTCCAATGTCATTATTGTAAGAAATATGGGCACTATGCCAATGAATGTAGGAAAAAACAAAATGACATGAATAGTAGGTAGAATGTTAATTTTGCAAATGAAGAAAATAAGAATCCAAAGAATGTGTTGTTAACATGTAACATTTCACAAGACAAACAAGAAGATTTTTGGTTCTTAGACTCAAGTTGTAGTAATCACATGACTGGAAATATTGCAATGTTTGCCAATCTGGATGAAGATGTGAAATCTGAGGTAACAACAGGAATTGATAGTAAGGTATCTATTAAGGGTAAGGGCAGAGTAAGTATCCGAGCAAGAAATGGAGAACAGATGACTGTGCTAGAGGTATACTATGTACCTGGTCTGAAATGTAATCTTTTGAGCATTGGACAGCTCATTGACAAAGGTTACAATGTGTTCTTCAAAGATGATATGATGTGTACAATCAGAGATATACCTCCAAGTAAGAAGATCATTGCACAGGTGCAGATGACCAGCGATAGAATGTTTCCTCTCAAACTCAGGGCAGATTTGAAGGAAGGAAGAACTATTGCTGCTGTAACACAAGAAGTCTTTCAGGAACAAGTGAAAGATGAGAATTGGTTATGGCACTTGAGATTTGGACATCTCAATTTCGAAGGCCTGAATCTGTTGCACAGAAAGGGAATGGTAAAAGGATTGTCGTTGATTGCGAAACCAGACAACCTTTGTGAAGGCTACATCTTGGGCAAGCAACACAAAGAAAGCTTTCTAGCAGGAAAGAGTATAAGGGCAAAATCACCCTTGGAAATTGTTCACTCTGATGTGTGTGGACAGATGCAAATACCATCATTTGCCGGAAATAGATATGTTTTAACCTTCATTGATGATTACACCAGAAAGACATGGGTGTATATGCTGAAACAGAAGAGTGAAGTGTTTGAGAAATTTCGCCACTTCAAAACTCTTGTTGAGAAGCAGTGTGGGCATTATATCAAAGTGCTCAGAACAGATAGAGGAGGAGAATATATCTCCCAAGATTTTCTGCGTTTTTGCAGAGAGAATGGCATACAAAAGCAGTTCACCACAAGGTATACACCTCAGCAAAACGGTGTTGCCGAAAGAAAGAATAGGACCATTCTTGACATGGTTAGAAGTATGTTGAAGGCAAAACACTTGTCGCATGAGTATTGGGTAGAAGCTGTCACTTGCGCAGTTTACATCTTGAATAGATGCCCAACTAAAGTTGTCATGAACAAAATACCAGAAGAAGTATGGAGTGGTAAAAAACAAATTGTCACTCACATGAGAGTATTCGGTTGTGTAGCTTATGCACATGTACCGGATCAGCTAAGGAAAAAGCTTGACAGTACGGGGGAGAAGTGTGTGTTTATTGGCTATTGTGATGAGTCAAAAGCATACAAACTCTATAATCCATCCACTAAGAAATTAATAGTAAGCAGGGATGTGCAGTTCATTGAAAATGAAGCTTGGGATGGAAGCTTAGAAAGAATAGTGAATGTGAAGACAATTGTGTCTCATGAAGAAGAAGAGGAAGGGACAGCAGCAAATAATCTTTCCTTGGTGGTTCCTCCTCCACCACAGCAAATTCAGCAAACCACACCACAAGCTGGAATTCGAACAGCCTTAAGAAGTCAAGGAAGTGCTTCTTCAAGCACACCACAGGGATCTGAAATACCCTCAAGTTCGGATGGAACTCTAAGCACACCAAGAAGACCTAGATTCAGAAATCTGAATGAGATTTATGAACAAGGAGAGGTAAGTAATATTACTGGTCTGAATTCATTATTTGCTTTGTATTGTCATGTTGATGACCCAGTTCATTTTGAAGATGTTGTAAATGAAGATAAATGGATTGAAGCAATGAATGAATAAATTGGTGCAATTGAAAAGAGTAAAACGTGGGAGTTAGTGGACCTCCCTGAAGGCAAAGATGCCATTGGAGTTAAGTGGGTCTATAAGACCAAAAGCAATGTTGAAGGCAAGATTAACAGGCATAAAGCAAGACTTGTTTTGAAAGGTTACAAGCAGCAACAAGGAAGAGACTGTGATGAAACCTTTGCACCAGTAGCAAGGATGGAAACAGTCAGAACAGTGTTGTCTATTGCAGCACAACACAAATGGAAGATTTATCAGATGGATGTTAAATCTGCATTCCTGAATGGAGTGTTGAAAGAAGAGATTTATGTTGAAAAACCTTCAGGTTATGAAGTTGATGGCCAAGAGCATAAAGTTTGCAAACTGAAGAAGGCTCTTTATGGGCTGAAGCAAGCTCCAAGAGCATGGTACAGCAGAATAGATGTTTATCTGATTGAGAATGGGTTTGATAAGTGTGATGGTGAACCCACACTCTACATAAAAGAGAATGACGGTAAGATTATTATTGTTGCTTTATATGTAGATGATCTGATTTTTATGAGTAATGATGCTTCTCTCATTGCTAATTTTAAAGCCGTCATGAAAAATGAATTTAAAATGACTGACTTGGGCTTCTTAAGATATTTTCTTGGAATTGAAGTAGACCAAAGTGAAAATGGTGTTTTCATTTCTCCAGATAAATATGTAGAAGCAGTGTTGAAGAGATTTAACATGCAGAACAGCAAAGCAGCTGTGACTCCAACAGTAATGGGGCTGAAATTGACCAAAGAAGACAGCAGCAATGATTTGGATCCAAAATTGTACAAGAGCATAGTTGGCAGCCTTATGTACTTGACTGCAACTAGGCCAGACATTATGCACGTTGTGAGTTTAATCTCCAGATTTATGGAAAGACCGAAAGAGACTCATTGGCAGGCAGCCAAGAGGATTCTAAGGTATGTGAATGGAACGAAGGGGTTTGGTATTTTATACTCCTCTTCTGAAAGTTTCATGTTGACAGGTTACAAGGATAGCGATTGGGCTGGAAGTGTTAATGATAGGAAAAGCACATCAGGATATGTGTTTCATATGGGATCGGGAGCCATCTCATGGGCTTCCAAGAAGCAACCAGTTGTGTCTTTGTCAACAGTAGAGGCAGAGTATGTGGCAGCAATAGCAGCAGCATGCCAAGCAGTGTGGCTGAGAAGAGTTCTCAGAGATTTGTGTCATGAACAAGAAAATGACACAACCATTTACTGTGACAATAGCTCAGCAATAACATTGTCTAAAAACTCAGTTTTTCATAAAAAAACAAAGCACATAGATACCAAATTTCACTTCATACGTGAATTGGTTAACAATGGTGAAATTGTTTTACAGCACTGCAGAACAGAGGATTAGCTAGCTGACATCTTGACAAAACCATTAGCAAAAAAAGGTTTTGATCATTTCAGGAAATGCCTCAGTATGCAGCAGTTGAAATTAAGGGGAGTGTTGGAATTTAATTCCAACTGCAACATAGAACAACTGGACATAAATCAGATATTTCAGATTGTCTGATGCTGCAAAGTCTTCTGATATTTTTGAGCATTAAATACGCAGAATTAAATACCCCTGCAGACTACCGACTTGTTTTCACTGAGAAAGGCATCACCACCTTCTGTAATTAATACACATAAACATTAGTAGATATTTTGGTTAGTTTATTGTTTAACCTCAGATATTTTTCCTATAAATATAAAGAACAATAGTTCGGTTTGCAAGAGAGGAAAGAGCAATAGTTTCGTTTTTAGTTTAGAAAATAACAGAGAGTCTCCTCTGAAATACAGCACACCAGTGCTAAAATGTAATTTCTGTGTTTTTTGAGAAATAATGTGCAGTAGCACGAGCTCACATGAATGAAGCTTTATGCACAGCAGTGCTGAGATAGAATTGTTGAAACAGCAGTACAGAGACAGCAATGTTGAGACAAATTATTTTGCTTATTTGTAACGCACAGCAGTGCTAAACACCTGCAACTTTCTGAGATAAAGAAAGTTGGTTTACTGTATGAGTTGGTTTACTGTATCAGCTGTTTTACTGTTTATGAATACAAGTTAAAGTTTCTGTTGTTGTTTCACCAGTTTCTATGTTGCTAAGTATTATTCTGTTTTTCAGTTTTTACTTTAAATTATCAGAAATTTCTTGTTGCTGCAACACCAAATCCTGTTGCTGCAACACCGTTTCCAGTAAGCAGTTTTCTGTATTTTCTGTGTTAACAAAAACAGAGAGTTATTCTACGTTGCTGCAACACCATTTCCAAAAAACGATTTTTTCAATTTGCTATGCAGAAACAGAATAAAAACAGAGCATTTTTTTTGTCTGTTTGTTATAGAATTTAGCAAAAAATTCCAACGACTTGTGCATATTGGCGGCATTGAGTCTGGGAAGTGAATTTTTGGGCAAAGAGATAAGTGGGAAGAGATTGATAATTGATGATGGAGGGAAAAAAGGTTTATAATGTCATACTTTGCATGCTCATGTGCATGGTCATTCTCAATCATGTTGTTGTTGGGCGATCTGCGCACCTACATGTGGAGCAGCGGCGGGTGAATAGCCCCGATTCTACATGGAAAGATATAAAACGAGGGCCAGTTCCACCTTCCGGCCCTTCAGAGCGGCGGGTGAATACCCTCGATTGTACATGGAAAAAAATAGAAAGAGGACCAGTGCCACCTTCCGGCCCTTCACAGTGACCACCACCGCCCCCGGTCCGTGAAAACATAATTGCCCCATGATTACAATCGTCCCCTGGTATTCCAAATATGACACATAATACTTTGGTTTTCTTTCTTTGTTCGTAATAAATAAGTATTCCCCTGGAAAATGTCTTTTCAGTAAGTACTTTCTATATTGAAGTAATTTCTATATTGAAAATATATCCCTATTTTACTTTTAGCTATCTTTGTGTTCAGTGTCGCCTTCTGGCCCTTCAGAGTGTCAAAATTATGGGCGTAACCAACCATGTCCTCCACCAGCTCCAGGCTGGTAAAAACATAACTACTACTCGCTTCTGGAGATTGTCAATATGTGCATGGTAGGAGCATATATTGTAGTATTGTTGTTTCTGGAGATTGTCAAAATGTGTATTTGTGTGGTGCTCGAAGTACCTATTGCTCTGTTTCTATGATGCTGCTTTGGTTTCGTTTCTATTTGAATTTGTAAAATAAAAATTCCCCGGATAGTATTTTCCGTAGAATTGGGTCCAAGTAATTTTTATGTTGAAAATGTTTTCTTATTTTAAGAACAATTATTCTATCTTTCTTGCATTCATGAAATTGCGGAAGTATTTTTTTTTTTTTTTTTTCATTTATCTTTCTGTTATATTTTCTATTCATCCTTCCGTCTCATATTCATTAAAATGTTGGAATCTCTCTTATTTTTCATCATTCTTTCTTATTTTTCATTTATCTTTGTTCATCATAAAAATGTGGAAATAATTTTTCTGATAGTTTTTTTATTCACTGATTTGATTTAAGTTTTATTACTTATTTTCATCTAAATATATACTGATTAAGAAAACAGATTTACTACTCCACCTCACAGTTAACTCTGCAATCTTCTGGATAGTGAGGAGTTACGTTTTTCTGGAGGTTCTAGATTCTAACCAAGTAGGTAAGCTAATAGAGGAAAAAACAAATTTATTGAACTATTTTTGAAATATTAAAATTACTATAATATCTATAAATCTATAAGATTAGTATTTTTAATAACAATAATAATATTCAGGTTATATTTTTAATTTTAAGAAGATAAAGGATTACTCTAAATTGTTGACTGTTTTATTTTCACACTCAAAAAGCATTATAAAAACACATTTCAACATGATCATAGTTTTACTAATTTAAAAGGTTGACAAGATGATGGCTCCCGCCGTATGCTTACACCTGTCTTGTTTTATGCCGCGTCTGGTATGACTTTAATGTTGACTTTATTTCAATGGTACGACGCCTCGTGGTCTGGGTTTAGGGTTTGTCCCGGCTCCTCCGGTTGCAAGCCCACACCTGCCGGTTACTCCGTCTTTTGTTCTCGTTGCCGCGCTTCACTTTGCCATTTTTTCATTTCCTTCTGCCTGGAGGGCTCTGTCTGCGCCTGTGGAAACCCTCGGGGTTCTTCTCTTGATGTACAGTGACGAAACTACTGTGGTTTAATGGTGTTTTAAGACTGTGGATGAACGCCTTCAGGACCTGCAACGTTTATCTTCCTTTTTGATGGTATTTATATGGAATTGCTGGCATATATCATGGTATTTTCTGATTTCGTGCTCTTGCTGTCTGTGCTTCTCAAATTAATTTGACTGGTTTGTTTTTTTTAATGGCAGGCTCGCTCCATCCTTCCACGCTCCTCCTGGTTACACGGTAAGTCTACTCTTCATGATAGACATTCTGGGTTTTTCTGGTTTCGTCTCTAACGCCTTGCCGCCACTGTCAGCAGGTTGTAATTGTTCTCTGGTTGTTTCGAGCTCCTCTCTCGTTCACAGGTAACCTTTGATCAAACCCTTGCTTTATCTTTTACTTCTTTTCCGGCTTACGAATGTGCTTCGACTCTAACATTGTTTGGTTGGCTTTTGGTGACAGGTATCCACCTGTATCGCTCTATGGCTAATGTTGCTCCACGGTCTTGTTGGTGACTTCAACGCTTCGGTCACGGGTAGCTCTGTTCTGTTCTATAGCTATGCATTTGACTGTCAGTGTTATAAGTCTTGTAGGTTCTGTAATTGTCAAGTTCGGTCCTGTGGAGGTGATATCCCTCTCGGCTAAGATTTCCTTGCTTTCGTATTCTATTGTTAAGAAACCCTCTTCGGGTACTAGCTGTCCGTTATCGTCTTCTCGGATAGCTCTGTTATAGGTCCTTCATTTTTGGGAAGATAGTTAAATACGTCTGAGTATTCTGTCGGATCTATGAGAGGGTTCCTCGACAATTTTCGAGCCCTCCTTCTGTTGCTTCGTGTTCGGGCACCACAAGCCCTCGGCTTCCTGTTTTGTCTGTTGTGATTTGAGATGGCTTGGTTGCATATGCCACTGTGTGTTGTCGGTTCAACAGTGAACCTCTGTCTGTATTTTATATACTCTGTTTAATATATTTAATGGACTCTTTTTACAGTGAATATGACTCTCGGCTCTTATATATTTGTTAATAATAATACGTGGAATTATGTATCTCTGCTCTTAAATATTTGATGATATTGTATGTACGAAAAGGTTTACAATATGTATTCGCTCTAGTTCTGTAGCTATCTACCCATGCATTCAATTGTGAGGGTTTGTTGAATTCTTGAAATACCTGTAGATATTTCGAGGCCGAATGTAGGCTCTTGTCTGTGGGTTACTCCTGGAACCCTTCACTGTTTACTCGTTCTCGTTTTGTGACTCAAATCGACACTGATGCCGTTTGCCTGTACTTGGTTCGCCTTTATCCGTTTACTCCTCTGCGGTCTCGTTGTTGTTAACACACTTCACATACAATGGCAAGCTCTATAGTAATAAAAGAATACTCTATATCTGTAATTAATGGTGACAGAGAATAATCTTGTGATTCGATTCTACAGTAATGAAAGAAATCAAATGAACATTTATTTCTGGTAAACAAAGATGACTTTTTTTCTCTATTTCTTTTTCGGGGGAGAGAACCCGTACAATGATGTCCTCCCTGCTTTTAAAACAAATGTCTTTAACTGTTCTTGGAAAAATTGTCTTAACAGAAAGCAACTGTTTTTGTCAGTTCTGAAACTAATTCTAACTACTGTAACTTGTAAAGAACTAATTAATTATTTGTCCTGTTATCAGTCTCCTAAATAACTGCAACAGATAAATAAAATAAAACTAAGTAAAAGTAAATCAAATGACCGACAAGCCCAACACTTGCCCAGTTAAAATGAACGACAATTTGTTTCTGAATTCTTCATGAGACTGTCAGCCTCTTAAGTCTCCTCAGAGCTGGATGCTCCTGCATCAGGCTCCCGGGGTGACAAAAAGTCATGGCTCCGTTCCATGAGGTCTTTAACAGAATAGCCCGCCTTCTGAATCTGTGTCTCATTAAGCCACGAACTGTCCTCTACTGGACGGTCCCTCCATTTTACCAAATATCTCAAATATTCTTTCCTCCGTGTACGTTTTGCTACCTGCGTGTCCAAGATTCCCTCAATTTCGACGGGTGGTGCCATCGGCATCTGTCTCGTCCATAAGTCTCCTTCCAATTGGGTGTCCCGTGGTGGCTCTGCCGCCGCATCATCTGCTGAACCTGCAACATAAGGGAACAGATCTGCCACATTAAAGATAGGGGAAATGCCAATCCCTGGTGGCAACTGTATCTCGTAAGCGTTCGCAGAAAATTTGTGAATGATCTTGCAGGGCCCAATTTTCTTAAACTTGAGCTTGCTGTATTCTCGTTTAGGAAATCGTTCTTTGCGTAGGTACGCAAGAACTTCATCCCCAACATTAAACTGAACTTCCCTGTGTTTTGTATCAGCTCGTTGCTTGTATTTCTAGCTGTTGTCCTGTAGTTTTTGCTTTACCTGCTCATGTAGTTTGCTCATAGCTTCTGCGAAATCTTCCCCATCAGCACTCTGCTTCTCCAGTTTGCCCAAATCTCGTAACTCATGCATGCCTCGCGGGTGCATGCCGTAGAGTATTTGGAAAGGACTGTAGCCTGTGCTACGGTTGGGAGAATCATTATATGCAAATTCTGCCTGTGCTAACACACGATCCCAAGTAAGAGAATTTTCGCCTGTTAAACTTCTGAGCAAATTCCCCAGACTCCTGTTCACTACCTCTGTCTGTCCGTCTGTCTGTGGATGGTAGGCGGAGCTGAACTGCAACTGAGTGTCTAGTTTCTTCCATAAGGTTCTCCAGAAGTGACCAGTAAATTTCACATCTCTGTCCGAAATGATACTTCGTGGAAGTCCATGTAACCGTACAACCTCTGTAAAGAAAAGGTGCGCTATGTAAGTAGCGTCACTGGTTTTTCTGCACGGTACAAAGTGTGCCATTTTCGAAAATCGGTCGACTACAACCATCACCGAGTCAAAGCCGCGCTGTGTTTTTGGTAATCCTAGCACAAAATCCATACTGACCGAATCCCACGGTCGACTAGGGATGGGTAATGGCATATAAAGGCCAGTGTTTTGACTGTGACCTTTTGCCAATTGACAAGTTCTGCACCTAGCCACATATCTCTGTACATCTCTCTGCATCTTAGGCCAAAAATAAAAGTACTGTACCTGAGCGATAGTCTTGTCAATTCCAAAGTGTCCTACCAAAACTCCGCTGTGTTTTTCTTGTATGATATTGTCTCGCATAGAACAGTTTGGAATGCATAACTGCCCTCCTTTGAACAGCAAACCCTCCTGAAGATTATAGTCCAGCCACTTGCTGTCATTTCGCAATAACAGGTTTTGACAAGCCTCATAGGCTTCCATAAACTCGCTGTCAGTCGGATACAGCTCTTTCAAATGTTCAAATCCTAAGATTTGCATGGTGCTCTCCTGTAACAGTAATGTTCTCCTACTGCGTGCATCTGCTACTTTATTCGATTGCCCACTAATATGCTTTAATACAAAAGTGAAACTTTGCAGATACTCAACCCAGGCTGCATGCTTGTGGTTTAGTTTATGTTGTTGCATGATATACTGTAACGCAGAATTATCAGAAAATAAGACAAATTCGTTACCTAGTAGATAATGCCGCCAATGTTTTAAAGCCTGCACAATGGCGTAGAACTCTTTGTCATAGGTCGAGTACTTCTGTCTGCTCTCGTTTAGCTTCTCGCTGAAGTAAGCAACTGGTCTGTCTTCCTGGCTGAGTATTGCTCCAATGGCTGTACCACTGGTGTCACAACGAACTTGAAAAATTTTGTTGAAATCGGGCAGTCTCAATACAGGTCTTTCAGTAATCTTTTTTTTTAAGATCTGAAAGCTGTTTTCTGCTGCTACAGTCCAGTGAAAAGGCTGATTCACTTTCTTAATCGTGTCTAACATTGGTGCACAAATCTCGCTGAAATTTCTGATGAACTTCCTATAAAAACTGGCAAGTCCATGGAAACTTCGAACGTCAAACAAACTCTTCGGAGAGGGCCAGCTAACTATAGCTGCCACTTTCTCTGGATCCATCTTTAATTCATTCTCCGCAATAACAAAACCCAGATATATCAGTTCTCTCTGGAAAAAGGTACATTTCTTCAAATTAATTAACAGCTTGTTTTGCTGTAATTTCCTTAACACGCTCTGTAAATGCCTGAAATGCTCCTCCTTAGTTTTACTGAAAATCAAAATATCGTCCAAATAAACTATAACAAACTTACCGTTAAATTCTTTCAGCACCTCATTCATCAATCGCATGAATGTGCTGGGAGCGTTACTC
>APFE030476025.1:90461-126517 GCA_000404065.3 Pinus taeda | reverse complement strand
ACCAGTAGACTTAGAACTACTACCTTCCTCATTCGAAACTGTACCTCGCCCTCTGCCATACACTTTGCCTTTGCCTCTACCTGAACCGCCTCCTCTCCGGGAGTTCTGTTTCCTGTTTATCTTCTCTTCAACCTTCAATGCAAACTGATAGGCTTCTTCTAATGTCTGCGATGAAAGAATACCAATTTCGTCTAAAATCTCCCCTCTCAAGCCATTTACATACCTGGCTGTCTTCTCTGAGGTATCTTCCACATATCCTGCTCGCAGATTTAATTTGTAGAATTCTTCTGTAAATTCTCTCACAGTCATCCCCCTCTGTTTCAGGTTCTGTACCTGCCTGTACAACATAATGTGATAGTCCTTCGGTAAGAACTTCTCCTTCAGCTTTGCTTCCATCCTAGCCCATTTCTTGATGGGTTGTTTTCCTAACCTCCTTCTTGCGGCCTGAACACTGTCCCACCATAAGGACGCATGTCCTTTCAACTTGGTGGCAGCAAATCTCACCTATTTGTCTTCGCTGGTCTCCTCAAACTCAAAGAATTTATTCACTTCACTTAACCAGTCTAACAACACTTCTGCCGATAGGCTTCCATCATAGGTAGGCAACTCATGCTTCGGTTTATGGCTAGATAGCAAAACTGACTTTAACAATCTCAGTTCTGGTGTTATCCCCTCAAACTCATCCTGTTCTGGCTCAACTGCCTCTTCATCACTGTTGTCTCTGGGTTTCTTCTTCCTCCAGCCTCTATCACTGCTAATCTCTCTCGCAAAACTCTTATCTCTTCACGCAATCCATCATCTACTGGCCTGTGTACCAGTCGTCCTCTGCCTCTTCCTCTTCCTCTTGCTCGTCCTCTTGCCTCACCTTCACCTTCTACCTGTTCCATTGTTTCTAATTCAAAAGAAACCTGCTCTAATACCACTTATGATGGCTCCCGCCGTATGCTTACACCTGTCTTGTTTTATGCCGCGTCTGGTATGACTTTAATGTTGACTTTATTTCAATGGTACGACGCCTCGTGGTCTGGGTTTAGGGTTTGTCCCAGCTCCTCCGGTTGTAGGCCCACACCTGCCGGTTACTCCGTCTTTTGTTCTCGTTGTCGCGCTTCACTTTGCCATTTTTTCATTTCCTTCTGCCTGGAGGGCTCTGTCTGCGCCTGTGGAAACCCTCGGGGTTCTGCTCTTGATGTACAGTGACAAAACTACTGTGGTTTAATGGTGTTTTAAGACTGTGGATGAACGCCTTCGGGACCTGCAACATTTATCTTCCTTTTTGATGGTATTTATATGGAATTGCTGGCATATATCGTGGTATTTTCTGATTTCGTGCTCTCGCTGTCTGTGCTTCTCAAATTAATTTGACTGGTTTGTTTTTTTTAATGGCAGGCTCGCTCCATCCTTCCACGCTCCTCCTGGTTACACGGTAAGTCTACTCTTCATGATAGACATTCTGGGTTTTTCTGGTTTCGTCTCTAACGCCTTGCCGCCACTGTCAGCAGGTTGTAATTGTTCTCTGGTTGTTTCGAGCTCCTCTCTCGTTCACAGGTAACCTTTGATCAAACCCTTGCTTTGTCTTTTACTTCTTTTCCGGCTTACGAATGTGCTTCAACTCTAACATTGTTTGGTTGGCTTTTGGTGATAGGTATCCACCTGTATCGCTCTATGGCTAATGTTGCTCCACGGTCTTGTTGGTGACTTCGACGCTTCGGTCACGGGTAGCTCTGTTCCGTTCTATAGCTATGCATTTGACTTTCAGTGTTATAAGTCTTGTAGGTTCTGTAATTGTCAAGTTCGGTCCTGTGGAGGTGATATCCCTCTCGGCTAAGATTTCCTTGCTTTCGTATTCTGTTGCTAAGAAACCCTCTTCGGGTACTAGCTGTCCGTTATTGTCTTCTCGGATAGCTCTGTTATAGGTCCTTCATTTTTGGGAAGATAGTTAAATACGTCTGAGTATTCTGTCGGATCTGTGAGAGGGTTCCTCGACAATTTTCGAGCCCTCCTTCTGTTGCTTCGTGTTCGGGCACCACAAGCCCTCGGCTTCCTGTTTTGTCTGTTGTGATTTGAGATGGCTTGGTTGCATATGCCACTGTGTGTTGTCGGTTCAACAGTGAACCTCTGTCTGTATTTTATATACTTTGTTTAATATATTTAATGGACTCTTTTTACAGCGAATATGACTCTCGGCTCTTATATATTTGTTAATAATAATACGTGGAATTATGTATCTCTGCTCTTAAATATTTGATGATATTGTATGTACGAAAAGGTTTACAATATGTATTCGCTCTAGTTCTGTAGCTATCTACCCATGCATTCAATTGTGAGGGTTTGTTGAATTCTTGAAATACCTGTAGATATTTCGAGGCCGAATGTAGGCTCTTGTCTGTGGGTTACTCCTGGAACCCTTCGTTGTTTACTCGTTCTCGTTTTGTGACTCAAATCGACACTAATGCCGTTTGCCTGTACTTGGTTCGCCTTTATCCGTTTACTCCTCTGCGGTCTCGTTGCTGTTAACACACTTCACATACAATGGCAAGCTCTATAGTAATAAAAGAATACTCTATATCTGTAATTAATGGTGACAGAGAATAATCTTGTGATTCGATTCTACAGTAATGAAAGAAATCAAATGAACATTTATTTCTGGTAAACAAAGATGACTGTTTTTCTCTATTTCTTTTTCGGGGGAGAGAACCCGTACAATGATGTCCTCCCTGCTTTTAAAACAAATGTCTTTAACTGTTCTTGGAAAAACTATCTTAACAGAAAGCAACTGTTTTTGTCAGTTCTGAAACTAATTCTAACTACTGTAACTTGTAAAGAACTAATTAATTATTTGTCCTGTTATCAGTCTCCTAAATAACTGCAACAGATAAATAAAATAAAACTAAGTAAAAGTAAATCAAATGACCGACAAGCCCAACACTTGCCCAGTTAAAATGAACGACAATTTGTTTCTGAATTCTTCATGAGACTGTCAGCCTCTTAAGTCTCCTCAGAGCTGGATGCTCCTGCATCACAAGATTTATTGTGGACATTAGATAAACAATTTAAGATAATGTGTATTTAATTTTCAATCGTATCGTCTTAATTAGATGAACTATTTCATGATGTTTTCTGAATTGATCAATAAGTATTTTCGACAAAGCTTCTTATTTCAACTTAAAGTGGGTGATGATTTTTATAGTTGACTACTTTTATTGATTCTCAATGGAATATGCTTAGTCTTAATGTTTATCAATGATTATAGTGTGATTATAGTGTGCTACACAGTTTGTTGAGTTGCATTGACTTTTAATATATTAAAAAAATTAAATTTCCTCAGGATTTGAGATTATTCCAATTCTAATAAGTTCATATTCCAATTCGATATGGAAATTAATATATAAGAAAAAATATATAGAAAAATGGTCCATTTTACAATAAGATGGGTAATTCCTTTTTTTCTCGAGTTAAAGTTGACTCATAACCTTTTTATACATGGTTAATTAGTAAATGTGTACGTCGGTAACACATTCTATTGCAATAGTTTTTTTGTTATAATTATAAAGCCAGTCACTATATCAACCACATTAATATTTTTAATGGCGTTGTACTAGTTAATATAAAATTCATGAACTTTTGTTCTTATTTTAACAATCTTTATTTCATTTTTCACATTAGTCAAAACAAACGGATATTTTTTATTTTTTATATTACAGTTCATTACCTCCATATAATATGTCAGCTTTATTTTCCCCTCTAATTGTTTACTCGAGAATCTCTCTTTAAATTTTGATATAATAATATTTTTAATATTATCTTTATCTTATAAAATGATATCCTTGTTTTCTCTTCAATTTTTCCCAATCGTGTAGCCAAGAGTGTACATCACTTTGTCACCCTAGCTCAAGTGAAGGAGAAAATTTTGACTAAAATTAAAAGTAATTTTAAGAAACCTCTTCGATTACATGAATTACATATTGTTTAATCTATTTTTATACATAAAATATTTAATGAAAACCATAATTTCAATAATAATAAAAAAAGAGCTTGCTTAAAGGGATAAAGAGTATTTCCAAAATTATATGTTATAAAATGCTCTTAAATATGTTCTATATTCTTCCACTACTCTCAATATACTAGAATTATAAATCATTGAAAAAAAACAAACAAATAAACAAACAAAACTCACTTAAAAAGATAAAAAATATATCTCAAATTATATGTAATAATTTTTTTTTAATATGTTTTATATTCCTCCATTACTCTCACTATACTACAATCATAAAAATATTTTTAAAATTTAAATATATTATTGCAAGCTATATAAAAAAGATTAAAACAATCTAAATCTTTTAAAAATACATCCATCTCCTATTAAATCTTTATATATTATATATTTTTGATATCTTTATTTTATTTTATTTTATTTTATTATTTTTTATTTTTTATTTTTTATTTTTTATTATGGAGATGGTCAAGAATATATTGTAATAGTGCTGTTTTTTTAACGGAGATTGTCATTGTGTGTATGATGTTAGAATATGTTGTATTAATATTGTTTCTGGAAATTGTTAGTGTGTGAGGATTGTGTGCATAGTACAAGCAACTTTGTTGTAGAAGTAATTTTTTTTTGAAAATGGTTATTGAGTGAGGATTGTGTGCATAATACAAGTATCTTGGTGGTAGAAGTAATTTTTTTATGATATTGTTTTGGTTTCGTTTTTATTAGAATTTGTTAAATAAAAAAATTTTGGATAAATTACTTTTCATGGAATTACTAGGTCTAAATAATTTTTATATGGGAAAAGTTTTTTATGAATCATTTATTTGGCATGTTAGGTATTTAGCAGGAATTTGCAAACTTTAAAGAAAACCGCAGTGAAAAAAGTAAAAGAGAATAGAATTTATAATATACAAATCTGAAGTTAGAAAAACAAGAAAACTCTCAGTTGTTTATAAACTTTCCTAGCAAAAGAATTTTCAGTTCTAGAAAGGAAAAGTAGAGTATTATTCGCAGAACTTACAGATGATGAAATAAATATTGTAGGGTTTCCATAATTTTATACCCTTTAGCTATAAAACACAAGCGGTTGTAGGGTCTCCACACTTTTATACCCTTTATCTATAAAACACAAGCGGAAGTAGTAAACTAAACTCTACGGCCAATACGCTTATTGAATTCATTCTAAGTAGACTAACCTCTATGGCCAATCAGGCTTGTTGAATTCATTATAAGAGGAAAAACTCGAAATACATTTACCCTAAGAAATAGGGAAAAATAAGAATTATTACAATATATCTTATTACAATATATCAAGTAAGTCTTGTCATGGGGAAATTGATAGAAAATGGGGAGAAATAGAAATTTAAACCAAATACATATGAAATTATTGAATTGAGGCTTCTGTGATCCATAATAGTTGTAAAAAGAACTTCGACGTAAATCACATGAAGAAAAATGTTTGTCGACGTGTTTCAAACAAACTAGTGTGGTCTATCATTAGGACAATTTGAAGAAACAGATCGAGCTATGCATGTTAAATAGTCTGAGCAGAGCCCCCAACGGCTATCTTGACCAACAACTAATTTAGACTTTGGGGACCAGAGTCAAAAAGGCAATGTTATAATATAGCTATATAACATATTATAATGTTACTATATTATAACATATTATAGTTATATAACATATTATAACATGTTACAATGTTACTATATTATAACATTGACTTTTTTACTTTGGACCCAAAGTCAAAATTAGTCGTTGGTTAAGATAGCCGTTAGGGGCTCTGCTCAGACTATTTAACATGCATAGCTGGATCTGTTTCTTCAACTTGTCCTGACGATAAACCACACTAGTTGGTTCAAAACGCGTTGACAAAGGTCTTTCTTCATGTGATTTATGCTGAAGTTCTTCTTACAACATATGAAATTGTTGAGAAAGAAGACTAACAAGATTATGCTGTGGAAAATAATAGAGAAATGCACAAAAGGAATTATGGTTGAGACATGGGTAAGCAGAGAAAAGCATAAAACGAATTATTGTTGAGACATGGGTAAAACCCCCAATTGCATAGCACTATAAATGCGAAATGGATTACGATAAAAATATATTAATCTTGCGTGGAATACAAAACCTTGAAATTGGTTAAGTGGCTAATGAGCTCATAATACCAAAATTACAAGGTAACTCGAATTAGAAACCTTATAAGACTTTGTAAAATATAGACATATGCTGAGTAAGAAATCTAAAATCCATCCAAATAGGCATAAATAGATAATTATCAAATGTGTAACGCATAGAGGTTTGTCATAATAAAGTTCTGTAAGTTCGGTTCTCGAATCAGGGAAGTCATATACAAAAAATCACCCTTCCATATCTTCTATAGGTTAAATTACAACATGACCTCATAGGAAAACCAACCCATTTCAGGATGCATACCCAGAACTTAAATTAAAACAAAACCACGACTTTAAGAGTAGATCTAAGAAATAAATTTCCCTGGGCATCTATACACTTGAATTCTCAAAACTCATAGACAATAACTAGAAAGTTCTATGAACAGTTCAAGGATTATACTATAAGCTGGCAAGCTAAGCCAATGAAACCCTTAAGTCTCTAAACCTCTTCATTCCAAGAATTTCCAGGATAATCTTTCACATTACCTGGAGTTAGGATCGAGCATTGAGATTGAAAACTCGCAAAACAGCACAAGGAGGTAGGGTTTTTATCGAGAATGATCATTCCCCTCCTGCTGGAAGCCTTTCGGCGAGACCTAACCAAAACAATAAGAGCAGTTCATTATAAAGGAAGAGCTAACAAATGTCAATTGCAAAACAAAATACTAAATATAAACAGATATCCCAATACATGGTTTGGTATGCTATGTTAAATTCCTTCAAGGGAGAAGCACCAGGATTTCTCTGTGAACCAACTACCCAACAGATAGCCTCAAGAAAACTACGACAATGCAGGGGAAGTTTCATCAATAGCATGAAGAAGTAAAGACGAACCAATGAGAAACCATGAAGCCATGACCTAGAATGGGGTAGATGTGCCACACAAAGAGGGAAATGCCAAAATTAATACAACCACATTAAAAATATTAATGTGGTTGATGTAGCTGAAAGCTTCACTTTTTTTATAACTATATAACAAAAACAACTATTGCAACAGAAATATTATTATTAACTTTGATTTTATTTAATATTTAAGAATATATTATAATAGTGTTGTTTTTCAAAATCGTGGAATCACGAGGTAAAAATAATTTTTATATTGAACATGTGTTCTTATTTTATGTACATTTATTCTATAGCAACACGTGGCCCCCATCAGGCGAGTATTCTCCGGGCTTCTTTTCCATCTGATATGTTTATCAACCGTTCGATATTACGAGGCAGATCAATGGCCCAGGATCATTTTTCATGTTGGTGGGTCCAGGTCAGAGTTATGCCTTATTGTTATTGTCCATGCTTGTTCAGCTTTGTGGTAGCTAGCAATGAATTTTGGGTGGACCACATTCACAATGTTTATGCCCCTTTTCGGATCTGAAATCTGAATAGTTTCATTTAGTGTTACTTGGGAGTAGGAGTGAAAGCAGGGAGCAGGAGCGAAAATGGGAGCGGGAGCGACATTTCTAGAAACTCCTGGTTTGGGAGCAAATCTCGGAGCGATTTTTAATATATATATATATATATATATATATATATATATATATTATATATATATATAGATATAATATATTATATATATATATATATATATAATATAATATATATATATATATATATATATATTATTTTTTATATTCTGATACATATATGCCAACACAATACGTAGAATGATGAATTAGATATAAAAAACATAAAAAAAAAACATAGATTGATCATTTAACCATATCACATCAATCATCTAGAAGTTATAATCTTCATCAACCATGTCCACAAGTTAGTAACATACATATTACAACTGAAACATATTGAGTCTCATGAATCATGATTCATCACATTCGATCTTAAGGTTTCAACTTCAAGCTTTCAAAATTGAAAATTCAATATATAACATTTATCATCATTGATCAACAAAGTTGTACTTGTAAGCTAAATTTAACCATTATAGAAATAATATCTTAGATAGTTCTAAGTTCTAACTATTAACATGAAATGAAATGTTATAAAATGAATTATGAAATGACATGAAATAACTTTAGTCTTTCACGAAACATCATATTCATAATTCACAATCATTACCAATGAGTTATAATTGCCAACTTCAAACTTCAAACTTTCATTGTCATAGTCATATATTGTTTACAAAAAATATCATTATGATATGAAAGAGTCAAGAGTCAAGAGTCAAGATTCAAGGACTCAAGACTCAACAGTTATGAAAACTAATAGAAACTAGAAAAAAAAGTAAATTATAAATCTATTATGTACTACTACATGTGGCCCTTGCCACAAGAGTCTACTCTATGAGTAGATCGTGGCGGTCTTCTAGGAGTCTCCCGCGCAGACCGATGACCAGAACTAGAAGGTACATGCCCTCCACGTGAGGGTGTAGATGGAGGTGGTGACAACAAAGGAACAATACTCAGAACTCCAGCACAGCTACTGGATGGTGCAGATGGCATGGCTATTGCAGCTGCTTCATCTTCATCCCTTTTAAGTTCCTCTTCTAGTTCTTCAAGATGTATACTGCCATCCTCCAATTTTTCATCCTCTGGGTGGTTGCCCCAAATTTTATATGTTGGATCCTCATAAGCCTGATCACAGTAATGACTCAACAACCTCAAGTTGTAGTGCACATAAACCAAGCTTTCTGCCTGCTTTTATTAAGTTTGTTTCTTTTCACATTATGTATGAAGTTGTAGGTGCTCCAACAGCTATCTGCAGAAGAAGCATTTACAACCTGTGGTAGAACTTTTTTGCCCAATTTTGGTAAAATTCCCTGGGTGCCATATGATTCCCACCATGTGAGACAATCAAATCTGTCTATGTCTTCCATTGCATGGAAGGTACCAAACAAACCAGTGCCACTAAATTATTTGCCTATTTCAAGGTGCACAGCTGCACATTCCTCCCTGTTAGGTGTTAACTTTTCTAATGCATCCAAATATCCTCTAGTTACCTCTTCATCTAAATGGAGTTTGGTCCTAACCCCACCCTCTGGTGCAAGTTGGCTCAACCAAGATGTAGAGTATTATTTTGGCGTAAAGATATATGCCAAGCAATCTAGTGGAAGGTTAAGTTTATTCCACTATACACACACACAATCGTGAATCAGTTTGTACAAGTCGAGATCATTGTTATGAATAATATCTTTTATTTGCCCCAACATGGTATCCATCTTCTTATACACCTTGCCAATCGTTTGTTTATTTGTATCTGCAAACTGAATCATGTGATAAATGGGCTTGGTCAAATCCAATACTTGCCTCACACTTGCCCGAAACATACCATCAAGAGCGGCCTCCTCCACCAGTTCAAAACCTTGCTTGACAGCTTCATTTGTAGCCCTTTCATTTATTACCTACCAATGTGGACTTGATACCATGCTAGCCAATGATTCTTTTACCTTCAAAAGGCACCTGAAGGTGAGGTAATAGCTACCAAATCTATTCCTCGCAATCTTCAACAACTCCAATCTTGAGTGATTGCGGAAAAGGCCATGGGTATTGCTATGATTTGTAATAAATTTTATCATTTGTTTGCTTTTCTTGTACAAATCACCAATCCATTTGTATTGTTCATTTTTGTTCTTAACAACATCATGCAATAAAAGGTTCAATGTGTGGACCAAACACCCAGACAAAAATATGTTGAGGTATTTATCCTCAATAATTGCTCAGGCTGACTTACAATTAGGAGCATTATCAGCGATGCGTTGGATGACAGTGTATGGTCCAATATAGTCAATTGTTTCAAGTAATGCTTCTGCAATGTCGATGCCAGCCTTGAACTTATCTAAGTAATCATATGCATTTAGAAAGATGGCACAACTAACAGACACAGCAAGAACACTGATCAATGGCTTGCTTTTTACAATTTTCCATCCATCAAATACAATGGACACCACATGCTCAGTCCAAGAACTCGTCATTCTATTCAAAGAATGTGATATTTTTTCTTTTTCATGATCAAGTCCAACGGTTCTTACCTTGTCATACCCAGGGATTTTGTATCCTTTAGGGGCATCATTTATGGCAGAAACCACTTCGTGCCAATAAGGTGAGCGAAGAACATTGAATGGTATCCCACATGCATAGAGAAACCTGTAAACTTTTGAATCCACAGCATTCCTACACCGCTCATCAAGGAAATATGATATGGTTCTACACCTTAAGGCTGGTGACCCTATGCCTCCATATCCACTACCTTTGGAGGATGCTGAAGAAGTTATTTGTGCTTGTGATTTTGAGCATGGTTTAAAGAAAACCCTTGATTTTTTAGATTTGTATTGGGCTTCCTCCTCTTCCCTTATGTATTTGGCTCTATCTATTGCTGACACAGTTGCACAAGTTTTTATTATTATTTGTTTAACTCCATCCCATGTACTTTTCTCGCAGATGTGTTTTATGGCATGGGTGTATGAACATGTGTAATTATTGTTGCAATGGGGGCAATGAAATTTAGTGGTTCCACCCCCTTTCCTAGCTTTGGGTCTGTTAACATATTTCCACACTGGGGATTGGTCTGGTTTAGTTTTTTGAGACTCATGTTCACTCTCCTCCTATTCCTCCTCACCAGGGTTTTCATCAAATCCACTTTGTCCCCCTTCTTCATCCCCCTACTGATTTTGACCCCTCCTTTTCCTACTCTCCAGCACCATAATAACCAGAAAAGGGACCAAAAAGAAGAAAATGCCAAGAAATATAACCAGGCCAATGATGTTTGAAATTGTAGTTTTGAATCTGCAAAATTTATTGGGAATGGGAATGAGAAAATTAAAAATGTATTTACTATTTATTAATTTTATTTATTTAGATTCATCATTCTAAAAAGAAGTTACTAAGCTACTAACCTACTAAATTACTAAGCTAATAACCTCTTTGCAGGCTTGCTCCTTGTTCCTTAGTGCTCGCTCCTCTCTCCTCCTCGCTCCTTAGCTCTCCTTCAACTCTCTCAAGTCACAATGACTTACAGAAGCCCTCTAAGCCCTTATATAACAAAAAAAGAAATTTAACAAAAAAATTTTTAAGTCCAGATTTTTTTTCCATGACTTTATCTCCCAGCAGTAGTGCACGTCGCTCCAGGAGTGAAAAATAAAGCCCAGGAGTGATTAGGGATCGATCACTTCCTGATCACTCTTAGGCTTTATTTTTCACTCCTGGAGAGACGGGAGCGACGCTCCCAAAGTCACTCCCTGTTTTGGCACGGAGCACAATTTTTTTTCCTGGGAGTGTGCTCTTGACCCTCTCTTGAGCCGCTCCCACACGGAGCGTGGATTGGGAGTAGGTTTGAGGAGGGGGGTGCTCCCCCACAATAATGGTTTGGTTTGTATTCCTTTTTGGGTATGATTTTAGTTCCATCTTGTTTTCCTTTTTTCACTCCATTGTTACAGATCAAATTGCATCTGTTTTTTGAAGGATGTAGGGGTGGGAGTTGTTGGCACAACTTTTTACCCTTGGGTTTCGTGGCCCATACCCTAGGTGAGATAGTTAATTCTATGTCCCCCGATTCCTTAGGGTTGGTTGTAATTTATGTAATTAATCTTTTTGTTTAATATGAATAGAAGGTACGAATCTTGCTTTAGCAAAAAAAATACATTTATTCTATATCTTTCTCGCATTCATAAAAATGTGGAAGTACTCTATTTTATTTTTCATTCATTTACATTATTCATAAAAATGTCTAAGTAAATTTTATAATGCATTTTTCGTGGAATTACTAGGTTGACTTAATCTTTATTATTTATTTTCATTTAATTTTGTATAATTTTTATTATTATTTCCATCTAAATTCATATTGATTAATAAAACACATAAATAAGGTGAAAACATGGTAAATGAATTTACAAATTTATGTGTGAAAGAAGGCATTTAAAGAGAGTTGACATCACTCCACAACCCGCAATAGAATGGGGTGGTTGAGAGAAAAAAATAGAGCACTGTGGGAGAAGCTAGGGAAATGTTGCATGGCCAAGGCCTGCCTATGAATTTATGGCCTAAAGCTTGGGGTGGTTGAGAGAAAAAACTAGAGCCTTGTGGGAGAAGCGAGGGAAATGGTGCATGGCCAAGGCCTACCTATGCATTTATGGCCAAAATCTTGCAACACACCAGTCTATTTGCAGAATTAGAATCCTTATCGAATTATGGGCATGATTACACCAAAGGAGGCTTTCTTAGGGAGAAAGCCAAAAGTTTTGCACTTTATGATTTTTGAAGCCTCTATCTACTACCATGTCTCCAAATAATAAAAGAAGAAGATCGAGATGAAAACAGAATTGGGGGTATTTGTGGGTTACACAAAAACTCCCCACAGCTACCGTGTGTGTTTCCCTCCCTGAGAATGACATTTGTGTCAAAGGATGTAAAGTTTGATGAGGAAAAATCCATGAGATTCCCTTTTGAGAGGGAGCTTCAGATACCACCAGAAGAGGAAATCTTAGCTCATTTGTGTGAAAGGATGTAATGTTTGATGAGGAAAAATCCATGAGATGCCCTTTTGATAGGGAGCCTCAGATACCACGAGAAGAGGATATTTTAGCTCCAAAGGAACTACCTTGGGAAGTTTTGGAGTAGCTACAAGTTGAGAAACAAAGAGTGGAGACATCCACTCAAAAATTTGAAAAACTAAATTCAAAAATTTATAAAACATGTGAAAATTCATCATATACATATACAAAGAAATTGAAATTAGAGGCATGGTACTTAGAAATACACACAAAATAACATTGTTTATTGCATACAATTGCATTCAGTCATGACACATTTTTATAGTTTTTCTAAGATCCAACAAATTCCAAACATAGATATGGAGATTGAGATATCCTCTCAACAAAATCTCAAACAAAATCTCAAATGAACAATGGAATAATTAATGTTTATATGTCACAAATTACAATATTGATATTTTTATTTGGCTAGTATTCATCATCACTTACACCCACTCTGCAATCTCATGGAATCTGTTCTTCACAATCACAATATCAATATACCACTTACCTCCATTTAAAATAGAGCTTCCTTTGACCATCATTTATGTACCTGCAGGAATGACACTTCTTTACTACCTTGGAAAATAGTCTAAATATTGAATTGCTCCATGGACATGCTTCCATATTAGTAGTATTCATCGAAATACATACTTCTAGTTATATAGGTAAGTTTACCAGGTATTAAGCTTATCCAACAGGTTATCATACAGATGACCTTTCTTCACATACACACTTACATACACATAAAATATAACTTATAATTGATTTTCTTGAAACAATGAATAACAACAAGACCCATAAGCATATAATAGACTCACATAATCAAATCGCCCATATGTTCTCTTGGCTCCGAAGAACCTCGCCACTAATTTGAATTATGTTATTTTGTTCAATAACGGATTCTGCACTTTCACATATCTTACAACTAAAATGTAAACAATAGCATGACATATGATAAATTCCATCCCACCACAACATAACTTTAATGGATGAATGTAGTGATTTTATAAACTTGTATCGACCCATGAAAAATGAAAATAAAAAATGGATCACTTGGGCTCCACTATCTGATACTACATTGTTGGTCTATCAAATCCAGCAACATGTGGTCAATTCTAGGAACATGTGATGAACTCAGGGTCCTACACATGAAAACGAGAGTACAAGCACAATAACAAGTATAGGTCATTCTAGTAAATTTACCTTCATAATTTGTTTAACATTGCGAGAGAGGCTCCTAAATTGTGTCCTTTCAAAGTAACACTCAAGGATTCACCCTTGTATTCATTTAAGAGTGATATAATTTCTTAACGAACAACTTGTCCTATAGATATATATAATAATTTATAAATCCCTTCCCTATTCAAATGTCTTTGTCGTTGAGATGGTTAATAATTGAAAAATGAGTAGGAACTAAAGAATATGTGAGATCTTGTGTCCATTTCAGAGATGTTTTCAAATTTACATCACCGATGAGCAAGGGCGCCTTTTGGGATGCATTGCAGAGTGCAAAGTCGCATGACTTGGGTGCTATGTTGTAGGGTTCCTTAATGTAGTCATTGTAGACAATCAATATACAAATTTTTGTAGTTGATATCCTCCTCTTCACAAGTCCTCATTTGCGACCTCATGCTCAAAAGCCTAAGCAGGACTATAGTGGAAATTCTCCCATCACACAGTATGGGATTTCTCTATGGATACGACTCTAGCGTACAATGAATGTGTTGCTAGATTTTTGGCTACCAACTAATAATTTAGAGAGAGTATCCATGCAATCATCATTTTAAAAGTTGCATCAATAGCACAATATTTGTTTACCTTCAGGGAGAAATTACACCAACATGCATTGGCTCCAATTCCAAGTGCATTGAGCAAGCATATAAAATAATGTGTCCCTCCTTGCAATTGAGGTGATGAGAGAAAATTGAGATTTCTAACTGTGGATTTTTATCTCATAGTAAGAAACCCCATAAATATGCACACACCTAGACTATTGTATGTACATAGAATTATCTCTCATACCCCCTCACATCTTCCTGGCCCTCCCATAAGGGAATTTAAGGGAATTGTGTCAGAACATGCTACCAACAGATAAATTGAAATTATAGACATCAAGTCATGATAAGCATCAAAACACTTACTCCATGATACATCTCACATTACCAACATTAAAACTAAAAAAATAAATTCATAAAAAATAACTAAATTATAACTTGATTATAAATTATTATTATTAGTATTAGTAAGAGTAATTATAAAAAGAATTAATATATGGGTTAAACATATATCATTTTAAAAAACATATAGCAATATTTTTAATCATTGATATTCACTCCCACTATATCATAAAAATTCTTAACTTGTAAATATTTTTTGCTATTATCAATACCACATGCCCAATATGACACATGTTGGTATGAAATTTTATTTAGCTAAATAATTTTAAATAAACTAATTAAAATAGAATAACTAATTTGGATATAAACCTTAATCATTGATCTGCGAATACTAGTATGAATATTTTAGCATATTTCATTGAGGTTAAATCTCTGTCATGCCTTTAATAATTAATGATAATTAAAATAAATTTTTGATATAAGTACCCTTATTGGTGTAATTAATTTTTTAGCAATAAGAATTTAATTATTTTTTATGATTATTTTTACAATTTGAAATGTATTATCAAGTAAATATTTTTATTCTTATTGATCTTTGTTTACTACCTATTTAGTTTAGATGGTTAAGATCTCAAATTTTTGATAGAATTAAAAGCAAAAATATTTCTATAGATAGATATGTGAAATACATAAAATATAAAAATGGTAATGATAAATTATAAATCCATCTTACCATATAAATTAAAATAATGATTATTCATATTAGTAAACATGATCTTTCAAACTCGTATGTTTAAAATTTAATTAATAGTAACTTAAACTTAATACTTACAATAAATTATTTTGTTAAATAAATATACATAATATATATATATATACTATATATATATATAATTTAAATGAACTTAAAACCCATTAATAGATTTATCAAGATCGCAGAGATAAAATCTCTCAATCTATAAAACCTTTTCCTCAACTTTGCATTCAAAAAAAAAGGTTTGGATTTGAAAATGGATAATTGTTAATTATAATTATTATTTTTATAAAAGAAATTTATTTTTTACTCCTAGAGACACATTCTACAACATAGTATGAGGGCGATCTGCGATTGGTAATTCCATCATCGCAATGGTCACCCAATTTGTTGATACAATAACCGATGTGGTAAAAATATTTGACTCACTCTCAATCATAAAAAAATATTTGGATGTCCACATGACGTAATATAACTTCATATGAACTTTAAAAAGATATAAAGTGATTACAAGTGAAAAACAAGTGCCAGTAAGATATTTAAACTTCATACTTTTCAAAAAGATTTCAAAACAATATTTCCTAAACTATTTAAAGATCTATGTTAACAAACTTATGTCAATATCTACTTTATATATATGTGCGTGTTAAAATAAATATGTTATTGTTGTCTATAATAAAATATTCAATACACAAAGGAAAAAAACAAAATAAAAAATATAATAAGAATAACTCATTCAATAACTTTCAGGATTAGCTCAATTGGTTAAAAATAATTTTTGATATAAAATTAATATGTCACATTTAAAAAGTCATTATAATAAAAAAGTTCGCTATGAGCCATCAATAAAATATTTTAATTTGGGCTTGATATTTGAAGTCTGTGAATCACATAGCAAAAAAAAAAAAACATTTGATCAGAAATGTGTAATTGTTTTAATTCTTGATATAAAATTAATATGTGACATTTAAAAATAGTCATAAAAATAGAAAGTTCAATGTAAGTCATCGATATAATATTTTAATGTGGGATAGATCTCTGAGGTGAGCCACATAGAAAAATAATAATAATTCATTCAATAAGAGATGTGTAATTATTTCAATTCTTCATATAAAATTAATATGTGACATTTAGAAATAATCATAATAATAATAAAAATTCAATGTGAGTCATCAATAAAATATGTTAATGCAGTATTAAGTATTAAGTAATATTTAACTATACTAGAGTGAGATATTATGTTGGGCGGTTAGATAAAGATAAATAGTATAGATCTATCTTAGCCATGAATCTAGCAAGAGCTCAGAGGGATAAAATATCAAATATGAAAACCTCTTTTTAGAATGAAAATCTTGAAAAAAATATTTTCATGTCAATAGATGTAATCACTTTTAGTGCTTGATAAAGAGGTGATTTATATGGATCTTTGGTGGTTTTCTCTCTCTAGAACATTTGTAATATTTCAATATTTAAATGGTATTTTTGAATAATTTATTATTAATAATAATTTATATTAATAATTGAATAAGTTACACATTTCCATGTTATTAAAGAATAAATAAATTACTATACCTTTAATTACCTTTTCTTTTTTAATATTCAATTATTTTACTAAGTTCAACATTAACACATATATTTACACACACTTTGTATTAATCATGGCCAGAAACATGTGTGCCTCAAAAGATAAAATGATTGCGCTAGAGCTATGGTCATTATAGACTAGTGATAAGAGCCAGATTAGGAAAACATTGTAGTTGAAATACAAAAGTTTAATAGACATTTTGATACCTAGAAAGGACGTGTGGTAGATACAAAAATAACTTAATCCATGATAACTAGAGCCATGGGAAATCCTAACGTATGGAAAAATAGAAGGAAAAAATATATTTTAGGAGATGCTACCTAAATTTTAGATAACTTGAAATAATAATTAAGGATTTAATTCACAACTATTACTTGGTGAGAGACTCCTTACTTCCAGTACCTATTGGAAGCATCGTAACAAGGAGAAGACTTCAAATATCTAATTCTATGCAAAAACTTCAACAGTTATGTTAATTGTTGAAGAGGAAGAAAGAACTAAGTTGTTATCTAAGCATAAATGGCATGGATTAGGGAATCATGATGTTGATTCATTTGGAAACTTCGTTGTAAGGAAGCCATAATAAAAACATGTATAAACAAAAGGAAAATTTGATAATAAACATTTAAGGGTTGTTAACACCTTGTTTATTGGAGAAATAGAGGGAATTAACTTTGACTATATTGGTCTAAATTGCAACTAAGAACCAGGAAGAAAATTAGGGGAATTAATCACTACTTAATGGTGATATGGGATTAACTCAAATATAGTATGAGGGTGATGTGTGACTTTTCCATGTTTAATGTGGAATAAATACGTGTCCATCCTAAACTAAAATTAAATGTTCTCTAAATAGAAAAATATTGTTGGTTATATATATGTGCGTGTGTGTGTGTGTGTGTGCATGTTTATTTAGTTTTAATTAAAACCATTATAAAACATTAGTAATTCCAATATCATTCTCATCACACAATTTTTTGATACAATAACCAATGTGCTAAAAATATTTGTCTCACTCTCAATCATAAATAAAATATCTGGATGTCCACATGACATAATATAACTTCATATCAACTTTAGACCGATATAAAGTGATTAGAAGTCAAAAAACAAAAGTGTCAGTAAGATATTTAAACCTCATACTTTTCAAAAATATTTTAAAACAATATTTAATAAACTATTTAAAGTTCTATGTTAACTAACTTATGTCAATCAACTCCATATGTGTGTGTGTGTGTATGTGTGTTAAAATAAACATGTTAATGTTGTATATAATAAAATATTCAATGTAAAAAGAAAATAAAAAAATGAAATAAAAAATATCAAGTACTTCATAATAAGAACAATCCATTCAATAACTTTGAGGATTAGCTCAATTGGTTAAATTTAATTTTTGATATAAAATTAATATGTGACATTTAAAATGTCATAATAATAAAAATTTTGAATGTGAGTGATCAATAAATTATTTTAATTCGGAATTGATCTATGAGGTCTGTGAACCACATAGAAAAAAAATTAAATTATTGATTCAATAAGAAATGTGTAATTCTTTCAATTCTTGATCTAATATTAGTATGTGACATTGAAACATGACATGCATTCAAAATGCATGAAACCAAAAGGGTAATTGTTAGAAACCCTTTGTACGGAACAAATTAGAACATTACACCTATTATAAACATGAATATCACAGATTAATAACAAATGAAATAAAATTTATAAATCTATTTCTTACTTAATGTAGCTCCTAGTTGAAATCGAAGGAAAACATGAGATTATCCCAAAATAATGAGCCCAATGCTGATAATAGAGGCCACAAAAGTTGAAAACATAGAACTTAGAGGGCATAGTGTTAAATAATGACCTTCTCTATAGAAAAATATACGAAGTCAGTAACTGTGGGTCAAAAAACCTGGATAAATTTTTCATTAATTGAAAGCCTTTGGTTTAACTAGGGTTGTAGCCGCTGCAACAACCCCGTCCTAAAATTTTTGCCATTTTAAAATTTTGGGACCCCTGCACCTAGTTTATACTATTAACTCACCTCCCAGTCTCTTTCTATCATCCTGAGTGAAAACCAAGTCCCTTCGAACCCACAAAAATCCAACCCTGTAAGGCTTAAGGTCTAGTTTCCCCTTAAGTCATAGGTCACAAAAAATCAACTCTCATTTAGTTAAGGATAGCGACCTATGACCTCCTTCCCCAAAAAATCAAGAAGAGTCACTAAGGTGTGCCTCATTTGACTAGCTAGCCCAAAATATTGTGACCTTCATTAGTCTACCAATTAGTGATCTCTCGCTTTGAGGTCACCAAGTTGTAAGTTAGTCCCATTCTCAAGCCATGCGACCTGCAACCTCGTTACTTTGACCTTATGGTTTGCTAGGTCACAATGTCACATGAGCCTTCTAAACAATTTTCACAAGCCCCTGACCCCACGACCTAGTGACCTCTAGTAGCTTGCACGTGCGACCCTTTTTATATATAACCTTCTCACCCATCTCATTTATTCTTTCACTGAGAGTGCTCAAGAGATGTAGAAAGCTTGGTGAGTGGATAGGCCATGCGACTTCCTTGTCGGTATGACCCTATGCCTTCCCAAATGAGGAGGATTTTATTTGGTTTTGATCGCCCCCTTGAACTCATTTACCCAATGAAACCCTCTAGTATGTTTTTCTTCCACCTACCATCCCCTTTACCTCAATAATCTAGCCAATACATCATTTATTCAACCTGATTTCTCAATGGTCCATGATTTAGTATCCAAAGGGGGCCGAAAAGCCACAACCCAAGCCTCACTTATCGACTAGACTAGCTGAAGGATGGGTCATGCTCCCAAAACTCACAATAGGTATAAAATCACAACCTGTGACCTTACAACTTGTGTTGTGACTCAACGACCCATGCAACATTCGACCCCATGACTACTATGACTTCTACGACCTATCTATCCCTATGACACATGTGACCCAGCGAATCTTGTGACCCATGACCCTGCAACTCACCTAAGTCTATGACCTAATAACTCAAGTTGCCAAGTCACTGATTGACTCCCTTGTTTCTTACGACTCCTATCCAGTGTGACCAAGCAACCTCTCTTTAAGCTAGACATTGGCCTGAGGTTTTGCCCAATTTTCTAAATTTTTAATCATGTTTTGTTATTTTTTATACGTTATTCATGACATCTCTCTTATCATGGGTTTTCTTCTTTCACATGTCAGGCAATGACGACCTTGAGTGCATTTTGATTTCTTCTTTCTCTAGAGACATGGCACCTCTAGTACGTAAGCCTTCCTGAAATATTACTAAAAGCAATATTGAGGAAATCCACCAAGCCCACTGCCTCCTGTCTATAGGGAAACTGCATGCAACATCAATAAGGCTACCAAACTCTCCTAGTTCACCATATATGTAGACTTTTCTAAGCAAAACATCCCTGAGGACCAGGAAGACTTCAAGGTATGCCTCAATGTCAAGATGTCTAGGCTTCACAAAGTGGCCTCACATATGCTTGTCTAACTATGTCCATAGACTGTTGATTGGTTTATATAGAACTCTGACCCTCATCGGTGGGTGGTAAGGATCCTATTGTAGTTGCTACAACCACCCTCTAAAAATTTTCCCATGCTTTGATTTTCGATCCTTCCTTCTATCCACTTGAGCTTATATTTTATTGTCGTCAATTATTAATGTTTTGATCAAGAGTTATTCTTTTGATTTGTGCTTTTTTGATCTTTTAATCACAAGAAGCATTTTATCTTGACCTTGCAGTAGACCTAGGTTTACCTCTGGAAACTACACAATCTTGAAGGTAAGTCAACCTTGATGATGGAAATTGTGCAATCCTTCATGGAAACTCAACCTTGAGTTTGAAAATTGTGTAGTGATGGATGGAACCCCAGCACTAAGCTTAGAAAATAAGTAATCCATCCCTTGCACTTAAAAACTACACAATGCACTAAATCGAGAAGCTGCCTAGTTCTCCATAATTGTGTAATATTCCTTGGTAGTGTGCATGATAAGTTTCCCAAAAAAACAAAAAGAAGAAAAGCACAAAAAAATCCCTAGAAAATAGGGATTCATCATTATTTTCCCGAAGGTGGTACAATCCTTATTTTTAGAAATTTTTGCTAACTATTTCTTTTTCCTTGATTTTAGGCATGTGCATCATAAACCCCAATCCACCCAAATCTATTTAATAGACACCTCCAGAGCTCATTTTTACATTTGATCTTAGATTTCTAGCATGCCCAAGGAGATCAAGGAGCTTTCGGTGGAGTGTGAGTCACGTTTTCAAGTGACTTTTGCTTTTGTCATCTTTTGCCCTTTTTTCTGTTGTTTTTTGTTGTTTCACTTATGTGAGTGTTTTTTTTCTTATTTATATTCATGGTTATTAGCATTTTAACTTATATTAGCTTGTAGAAGTGTTGTTTCAATTTTTCATTCACCTTTCATAAGTGTGACATCGATTTTCTTTTTTTTGCTAACCGGTACCTTTCATTTCATTGACTCTCCTCACATATTTGTTTTTCTTTCCATTTATTGATTTTATTCACTTGATCACATTGATCTATCCATAATTATTCATATCCATGTTTTAAATCACATTATCTCTTAGATCTTCTTGTTTCATACACCTTCGCCATGAAGATCTTCACTTCTAGTGGTCATGCACTTCCTTTCCTAACTCGACATTGCATAATTCTGAAGCCCAAGCTAAGTATTGGCCTTCGAGACTGCATAATGCACAATACAAACTAGCCTAAATATGCATTTTGCAGTTCCATGGCTCAATCTTACCACCTTGGTCACTGAGATTGTGGAATATGCAGTCTCTCCCTGTCACTGCCCAGGCTGAACTAAACATTGCGTAGTCTCAAGCCTCAGGTTGCTCCACTAGTTGTTGATTTTATGAAATGCATAGTTCCCTCAGCCAACCTCCCTCCATTTCGCATCATAATTGCACGATCTCTTCATCAACGCATAAGTTTTATGCCTGATCTTGCTTTGAAAGTGGATTTTCAAATGCTAATTTATTCTTTCCATGAGCGGATTTTCCTTCTCGTGGGTACCACATTTGTTGATCACTTCTCTCCAGCAATCACTGTTACCATGGCACCCAAGATATGTGCCTCAAAAGAAACCATAGAAATTAGTATAGGGGAAGGAGTGGAGAGCATGCAAGTAAACTTGCCATCATACTGAGACACTCAATTGTATGTGGAAAACAAATAAAATATTACATGGAAAAGGTGAGCAAAGAGTTTTTAGGAAAGAAATTTGAAGCAGGTCTACTAGACTAGAAGGTATACATTAATTTCTAGAAATCAATGCTACATATGGTTGCATACATATCTCTAACCTTCCCATGTGCAAATGTCATCAACGAAATTGTCTCACATATTTATGTGAAGACCAAGATTTTCAGTAGTACCAGCGAATGAAATTATCTGAATTTAAACAGGAATGCAACAAATTATAGAGATAACCATAAAAATAGAGATACAGTTGAAATAATACTTCATTTCATTAATGTGAAATACTGAAATATGCTTACAAATAGAAATTGAAATAAACTAGCTAGAGCGATTGTAGCTTATCTCTGAGAAGAGATGTGGCAACTACATGCCTCTGAATTGTGTTACAATGAGGTTCAAAGGCCTATTTATTGTTGAAAAATAATGGAAAACCCTAAAAATCCAAAAACCTAAACCTAGAAGATGAAATTCCAAACTGTGGGCCCTGTTTGGGTAAATTGGTACATCAACTTCCCAGGGCTGTAAGATTGGGATATGATCTTTGTTTGATGCGCACAATATCTCGTTAGAAAGATCAATCTGAGGATTAAAACTTTGGGAAGAGGAAAATTGGGACATGCACCCATGTTGCTCCAATACTTCCCAAAAAACATTGTTTAGGGCCTCGAAATGCCTCTGAAAGTTCACGACCTAAAAAACTGCTAAAAATAGTAAATTGTGCTACAGTTAAGGAAACAAAGAAATTGAAAGAGATAGTTGTGGGGGTCCAACTAGGATATTTGGGTGACCACAAAAATCCACCTGGATCATTCCTCCACCCTTAAGAAGCAATGGTCCCCATTTCATTGTGTGTCTCCTTGAGATGAGGAAGCTTCTGCTGAGCTGGGTCCATGGAGAGATGTTCTACAACCTCTCATGTGTCCAGTAATGGTGGGAGGCATGGTTGAGGCGGTCCACATTGAACACTTGGTGCGGGCAAAGGAATGGGGGAATTTTGTGCCCCTAAGCATTATCTCCCACAACCTTGGTAATGGTGTAAGGACCATGTCAGAGTGGTTTGAGCTTCTGATGGGTTCTGGTAAGGCATTCTTTCTGCAGATGCAACCAGACTTGTTTTCCCACTTGAAACTTATGTGGTACCCATGTGGGTGAGGAGAAGTTGTTCTTCTGTTCTGTCATGACCATATCCCTTTGCTACTTCTACTGTGTGCAGGAACCCTTCGTGGGGGTCATGGATGTGGTGACAGTGTTCCCCTAACTTTGGGAGTGAACAAGATACAAAATGAATTTCCTAGTCTATGAGATGAGCTTGCTGCATTTCTTAATAGTAGTAAAAGAGGTGGCATTAGGTGGGGCTACCTCTGGTATCCTGTATAATGAATTACATAAAGAAATAATGATAGTGTGAGGCCTTCACTCATACACAGCATGTCGGCTCCAAAAGTATGGCTGGCCTAATAATACATCGCAAACATCCAGAGGTGCAACATCACACAATATCTCGTCTATGAAGCATTTGATGCTGTAGGGAAGGAAACACTGTTTTCAAACTCAGAGATCTCATCCTTGGTGAGGCCACCCAATATTGTATGGCTATGGGTGTGGTGTAGTAGATAGGCCCAACCGCTTCATGACCTCTACTGAAATGAGGTTATTTTGGCTTCCACTGTCGAAAATGAATTGTAGCAGCGAACCCTTCACCCACATTTGTGAGTGGAAAAGACGCTCCCCCTCCTCTTGATCTCCAAGCTCATTCTTTTGGACCTTGGTGGTTTCAATAGTGGCACTGGGATACGCGCCAATGATCTGCTTCCCTTTCCCATTCCCCTTGTTGGGTTTTGACTCAGGGTCGGAACATCCATCTGATTTTGAAGCCTTCAATGCGGCCACCAGCGACTCCTTCGTCCAACACTTGCTTCTGTTATGAGTGGGACTTTTATGGAACTCACTCCACATTCTTGTGTCCTTCTTTGGCTTCGTGGTGTTGTTCTTTTCTTATGGCTTTGATAGGTCGTCTTGGGTCACCCCACCTTAGCTTTGTCCTTTGGTCTTTAGATTCATGGATCCAAAGTATCACTTCTTATCTTTAAACTTTTGCTTGATTTTGATAGTGTATTGGTACGTTGTGCCGAGCGAGGAGATGCTCAAGAACTCCATCTCAGCCTAGATATATATATGTAGGAAATCGTGGTATTTTGAGTACTAAATGCAGCTCAAAATCCTTGATACCTAAATGTGTGCTAAGGGTATGGAAAATGTTTGTAAACTCTAACACATCTTGGTCCCTTCCCTACCGTAGTGTGGTCCACTTTATGTATTTCTCCTCATAGCTTTTGACAAGGTAATACTGCTCCTTGATGGTGGCCCAGAATTAATTCCAAGTGGGAGCAATTGAAAACAGTGAGTTTGTACTTTCATCCTTCTTCTCACAGTAGGTTTCTCACTAGTCCTTGACATGGGGGGTTGCTTTTAGAAGAGTGAAAATAATATTTTCCCGACTGGAAAAATCATGAACAGAAAAATACCCTTCTAGTAGATTTAGCCATTTATCTAGGACATTTTCGCCTATCTAACCCTCAAATACGAGGACATCAAAATTAACTTGTACCTTAAAGGGTGTGGCATTTCCAGAGTAGATGTTGGAAGCCGATGCATCACCCCTGGGTAGTCGTTGAAGAATCTGGGCAAAATTTTCCATCATCGCGTTCCTTTGTAACTCGAGGGCTTCTTCGAGCAAGATTTTGATAGGACATCCTACCCCCTGGTCATTCTTTTCATCCACCATGGGAGGTCGTCAAGATTTGCGAGGTTCATCTTGAAAAGGTTCAATGAGATCAAGCCCTAACTCCTTGTATCCTGACCTCATTGCAGACATGTAAAGAAAAACAGAGAAAAGGTAGACCGCTCTGATACAACTGATCCATATTTAAACAAGAACGCAAAAAATTACATAGATAACCATAAACATAGAGATGCAATGGAAATAATACTTCATTTTATTAATGTAAAAATACTAAAATATGCTTAGAAACAGAAATGGAAATAAACAAGCTAGGGCGATGGTAGCTTATCTCTCACAAGAGATGTGGCAGCTACATGCCTCTAAATTTTGTTACAATCAGGCTCTAATGCCTATTTATTGTTGAGAAATAATGGAAAACCCTAAACATCCAAAAACCTAACCCTAGAAGATGAAACACAAAATTGTGGGCCCCGTTAGGGTAAATTGGTACATCAACTTCCCGGGGCCGTAACTTTGGCATATGATCTCCATTTGACATGCACAATATCTTGTTAGAAAGATCTATCTGAGGAATACAACTTTGGGGAGAGAACCATTAGACTGTGGACCCATGTTGCTCCCAGATTTCCCAAAAAACGTTGTTTAGGGCCTCAAAATGGCTTTGGAAATTCAAGACCCCAAAAACAACTAAAAATGATAAATTGTGTTACAATTAAGGAAACTGAAAAACTGAAAGAGACAGTTGTGGGTGTCTAAGTGGGATAGGTGGGTGGCCAACAACATCCACTTGTATCACGAAATCTTGCTACTTTTTTGCAGCATATTATTGTCATATGTACCATTTTCCTAAGCTAGAAAAACTCCTGGATTCATACTTTTATGCCATCAAATATCTATGAGAGCACCAAAGATGTTGTTAGAAGCTAGATGAAAGAGCTGTTAAAGTTTCAGTAGACACCCACCAACACATATAAGACAAGATCTCTCAAGACATCCTATCACTTGTTCATCATATTAGCGTGCATAATCTATGGTTAGTAGAGCACATAGACCTTTCCTGAAGGGTGGGAAACCTTATTGAGCTATGTTGTGAGCAAGGGTAATTCATTCAACTGGTCATACTTGTTCACTCAAAGATTAAATATCCATGCAGGTAGTGCCTTCAATCCTCTCAAGGGCAGGAAAGTAAGATTTTATATGGTTGCATATTTACTGGATGTAATTTTTACACATAATGCATTCCCTGACGTGAACTGTGCTTGGACACCATGAGATCCTTTGGTGCACATCCCGTGCAAACTGTTCTTGGATTATAGCAATTGAGGATTAATGGAGAAGATAAATAACCACTAACCACCTTGCATGTCACGTGGGGCAATGTAACTAGTACTGGGTATCGCATATTGGTTCGCCTCACCAGATGGCACCTTTTGTGACTTGCTTGCACTTGATTTTCACTTTTTTATGCCTAGTGTATGGCCATACCACTTTTCTTATGGTTTCATATTGCTATTTCTTTTTCCATGATTTTATTTTTGTTTGTTTCTTGTTCTTTCCTTTGATCTTTGAGAGTTTTTGGAACTGGTTGGGAAAGAGGAGAGTAAATGGAGCTCGAAAAGATATGAATGAAACTTAATAGGTAATATAAGATGTGGTTGAATCCTAGTGCATGAGAAAAGGGAAGCTAAAAACAAGAATATGACAACCAATTGGATTGGTTAGGTTCGTTGGAATTAATGGATAGTGGCAGAACAATCATCAGAAAGCTAGCACAAAAGGTAAATTAAAGGGATTTGAGGCATCATATGCCTTGTCTATGTTGGGAGTTATTATTCGCAATGTTCTGCATGTTATGCATAGATAAAGGTATTTTTCTTAACCATGACCTTATGATATGTGGTAATTATGTTGTGATCATGATTATGCTAATGTTTGTATATGTAATCATGTATGTATGTATTTCTTGTCTGGAATGGACGTCTGGTATCATGATTGTTTTATGATAATTTTTATATATATGTATGTATTTCATTCTCTGAGAGGATCATCATAGGTCATTCTTTTGAACGTATGATTTCTTTTGTAGGTGAATAGCATTAATAGGTTCCTAATTTATGAGGAATGAAGTGGGAAAAATATCCTTAATAGATGTATGAGGTAAGAAACATGTGCATATGAATTGATATTATGTTCTTATACTATGCCTATGTTTATACCATGATAGGTAACAATGAAGGATACATTAGTACAATGAGAGTAGTGTGCTCTCCAACATGCTGGGACAAGCATAGATAGTGGAAAGGCACTAGAAGGAAGTCTTTCTGGTAGAGACAGTGTGGTCTTTGGATGTATAGTACTATTGCTTCTTATATTTTGTATATGTTGTACATGATGTACCTGTGGTTTTGTGTACATATGGTGTTGAGTACATGTTGTGTATAGATGGTGCAATGTACATGTTGTATATGCGGAGTTGTGTACAGGCTTTACATATGGTGTTGTGTACATGTTGTACATGTGGTGTTGTGTACATGTGGTTTTTTGTGCATGTGGTGTTATGTACATGTGACAAATGTGGTGTTGTGTGCATGTCATGTTGTGTACACATTGTGCAGGTGGTGTTGTGTATATGTTGTGTTTTATACATGTTGTGTAGGTGGTGTTATGTACATGTGGCATTGTACACACATTGTGAAGGTGGTGTCATGTATATTTGGTGCTATGTAGATGTTGTGCAAATGGTGTTGTATACAGGTGGTACTATGTACATGTTGTACATGTGGTACTGTTGTACATGTAATATTGTGTGCATGTCATATGTGTTGTGTTGTGTACATTTGGAACTGCATTATACGTATTTTGTAGTAGTTGTATCTTGAAATGTGTATTTACTATGTTGTATCATATGTATGTGTATGTATTGTGTTATACTACTGGTGTAATTCTATATATTATGTTGTACACTAGGTGTAGGTGTATGTGTGGTGTTGTACACGAGGTGTAGGTGTATGTACTATGTGGTGGTGTATGCCATGTGTGGGTGTATGCGTGTCATGTAAACTATATGTATCTATATGTGATTGAAGAGAAGAGAAGTATTGGGCGCTTGCTAGGTGTGCAAACTGATCGAATGTGTGTACGGAAAGGAAAGATAATAAAGGTAGAAGAAAAGAACCATTTCAAAGATGAGTATAAATATTTTATTTCAATTTTATTATTGATGTGATCTATGACTCTAATTTATGATGGTTAGAAGTGATCTATGATTTTGGTTTATGATTATTGCATGTGAGCTATGATTTTGATTTACAATGGTTGCATTTTGAGCTAACCTGATGTGATATGTTTATACATGATGATCTGTTTGGGGAGCTAGTTTGACTTGTTGTGACATGAAGTAAACAAAATTGAAATTGTACTTTATTGATGAGATACCAATGAGGCATGATTTGAGTTATTTCATTTTTTTTAATTTAATGAAAATTATGTGCTTGGTACAGGAAATAATGGGAAATGTTTGGTTTGAGTGGTTGAAACTGACTATAAGAATTAGAAGTAGTAGCAAAAGTAAATGGAACAAGTAGCAATATACTGGTAAAAGCATTTAGGAGCAAGGCCATTGTGGGATACTAGTACTCAATAGTATCCATTGATTTCCATGAGCATGTTATGGCTGGTATGATGATTTTCAAGCAAGGCTATGACTTGGTTGTTGTACTTTTTGATGTGAGGAAATCTTTCGAGGGTATGAATCACTCGAGGGACTGTGTGGCAAAGAAGGGGATGCCAATGGAACTTGGAAGGTGTATGAATACACAGAAGAGGGTGGCTAGATTTCTCGAGGGACTATGTAGTAGAGAAGGGAAGATAGGGGAATGAATTTGTTTCATCTTTAGCATTGCTAGATGGAATCAAATGTGCATTAGGATTATGCCCTGGACCAATGAGTTGGTAACCATTCATTGAGGAAACAAGTAGTGCAAGGATTATAGCATTGGACATTAGATGCAGATCAAATTTTCTAGTGGATTGTAGACTTTCATGGAAGGAGGTGAATCATAATACTACTTTTGAGGGTGGAAGTATGAGCCTCTGGATTCCCTTTTTGTGGATGCAAGCATCGTATCCTTTTATTTGTTTGCTAAGAAAATGTGCATATGTATATGTGTATATTATTGTAAATACTATATTGATTTGTGTTCATAAATATCCATAGATAGATTATTTGTTGGTTGAGGTAAATGTGCATATGTGTATGTGGTTGTTATTGTAAATACCATAATGAGTTGTGTTATAAAGCTCTAGTAAATGGTATGTTTCTCATGTTTCAACGATGGTCATTGTAAATACTCCAACGAGATGAGTTATAAAGCCCCATGGAAAATATGTTTGTTTTCTGCAGTTTGGTGGTCAGAGGTGTCATTGAACACTGAGGATAACATTCCCCCAAGGGGGAGGGGTTTGTAATAGCCCCTGGTTGATTCCTAGGTAAACTAAAAGATAAGAACAAGGTCTAGAGACACATATTCCAAGCTTAATGGTCGGAAAAAAATCCTAATGGGTGTCACATTTGGTTTATTATGGCTAAGGGAAATTGGAAAAGGCATTGAAAAGAAAAAGAGGGATTAATTGGCATTTATTTATGAAAATGATGGAAAATAGAAGAAAAGGAAGATGAAAGGTCGCATGTTTGCATCTAAGGAAAACTGAAGAAAAAATGAAGGAAAATAAACAAAACAGAGGTCTCAATCATAAAAGGCTTTTGATGATAATTTCATGGATTTTTTTAGTTTAACTTTTCTTATTTTAGTTTTGGAGCTCTCTCTCTTTCTCATACAATTACACACTTAAAGAAATCTTGGAGAATTATAGGAGCATGCTTGGAGCACTCTAGTTTACATTGGATTTGGAGAAAGAAGGCAAAGGGAAGGCAGGAAAGTGTAAGGGGATAGTTGAATCAATAGCTACAATGGCATTTCTTTGCAAGTATCTAGCTGCATGTATAATACCCTTGCTAGTTTTGGCATGCAGGGTATATGCATGTGGTTATTTGGTTATGATTTGTCATTGAAATGGAGGATTGCATGGATTGACAATAGTTTTGCCTAGCCTTTCCCTTTCCTAGATAGCCATGGTGTTGTGCTTTTTCCACTTGTTGTTTCCGATTGGTGTTTCGATTCCTTATGGTCATGGGTTGAGATACTACTTCTTGGAGTCGTTGGTTAGAAAAAACACTCTGGAGCCCTGGAAAAGCTTGGGTTGAGTTACTAGTCCTAGAGCCTTGGACGGAAAAACACTCTAGAGCACTGGAAGGTTGTAGGCTAAATTATTAGTTCCTAAAGCCGTGGTTGGGAAAAACACTCTTGAGCCTTGGACATCTTGGGTAGAGACCAATCTAGTTGGTGTTAGTGATGTCTGACCATGAGGTGGAATCACTGGTTGAGTGTTGAGGTGGTTTTTCCTCGAGAAACCCTGGTTTGGTTTTTCATTGTTTATTCCATGAGATCACACATTCACACTTAGCATATGGCACGGGCGTGATTAACTGAACGAAATATTTGGTTGAGGCTAATCTATGGTCAAGTGGTATGTCGAAGTACCTCACTTTGTTGGATTTTTCATATATAAATAAGAATCATTTTCCTCTTGTATTTCATGAGTATTTATACTTGTTATTATGTGTCTTTAATGGTTACTCTAGCATGGATATTATTCTCATTTTATGCTGGTTACAAGCATGGTTTTATAACAAGTTCTAGTTGCGGTTGTTATTGTGTTTTCTCCTTGACGGTGTACGAAAAGGAAAAACTTTAGATTGTGGATGACAAACAGTCCTGACAATATAAATGGCTGATAAAAACTATAGATTTGCAACAAATAATAGAAACAAAATCTTCCAAAACCTAGATCTATGCCACAATCCTAGTTAAACAAGAAAATGAAATAGTAAAATAACGGCAAGTAACTCCAATAATCCAATGCAAACCAGTTATATAAATAATATATTTTATTAAACGACACCTGTGAAGGGAAAAAATAATGTTACTAGCCTGCATCTGTGGGATGGTTTCTTAGGTATCCTTAAATATCTTCAACTTTTATAGAGTCTCTCTCCTCTATAATGTATAAAACCCATCAAATAAAATGATTGAGCTCAATGGGAACTCAAATGAAAAAGAAGATGGTGTGCGACAATGATAATAATTAGAGCTACAACAATGAGTGCAGCAATGAAACTAATCAAAAGTGAATAATGAATGGAAAACCCTTGTATTTATAACAAATTATTAGGTTATCCTCGAATAATGAGCAATAATAAAATATTATTAACCCCATTCTATAAATAACCTTTTGGAATATTTTATTATATTTGGTTAGAGGGAAAACGTATTTAAACTTTTATTTAGAAATAATAAATAAATTATTTATTTACCATCTCAAGAAATATGGTTAAGGACTAATAATAAAATAATTATTTATGTAATTATTCCTAGGGGATTTGGTTAAACTTGACAAGGAATAATAATTAATTAGTTATTAATTAATTATTCCTGGAGGAAAGATAAGATAGTTAATAATTTATCTATTTGTTTTTCATAACTGGGTCAAATGTGACAAGGAATATTAATTAAACAATGGTTTAATTAATTATTCCTAGAAGATAATTAAATAAATAGTGACTTACTTAATTATTCGTCATGGGTTTAATAATAAATTGCTTAACAAATGTGGTTTATTAAGTAATTGTCATAGTGAAAACAATTTTACTCTCGTAAAATTGGGCCTACATGGTGTACTTCGACACATCTAGTAAATTATGGCTAGATGGCCAATTTTTTGTGATAACACATTGCGCCCCAACGTAGAGTGTTAGCAAAGAAATGTATCACTGAAGTACATTGTAAGGACACAATCAATAGACAACGAATTGAGTCAAAGAGAGAGAGAGGGAGACCAATGGAGCTAAAACAAAAGAGAATAGGGCAGAGGGAGCGAGACCAATGCAAGTCTTCTTTTCTGTTGTGGTACCAAATATCAGTGAGGCAAGGGAGGCATACCTATACCTACTGAGATAACTTAGTACAAAAATAGTGATACTCCCAGAAACATGAAACTGAGCAATAAAATACATGTTGAATGGTACATAATATGCTAGCATAACTGAGCCAAAAAATAATACAATGTGTCCCATATACATAATGCGCTTGGATAAAACATGAGCGAGGACTGAATGTAATAACATCTAAGTACATGAGATATAATGGTTGTTCCCTCCAAAAATAGGTGGGAGGGAGGGTAGAAAAACCTAGGAAGCCATGTTAAATAGGGAAGGACACTGCAAAACTAAATGGATCGCCTGAAGGAAACATGCATGCCATGAACACTGCAAGTGGCGGGAACCGAACCCATCAAATATGTGAAACTACGTCTAATTTTGTACCATAATATGAAGTCATCCGAGCATGTGATGGGCTACCTGAAGGGCCACTCCATCATGATATCTAAAACATCTCAGATGCACCTGGGAATCACTATTACAATCTGCTACATCACTAGACCATCAAGTGTATGAATCATGAGCATGAAACAACCAAGACAAAGGGAAATAATGATTCCCTTTGCTTGTTTCAAGGCACCTTAGAAGGGTGGAAGCTGGAACCAAGATACACTGCCCTCTAGGCCATTCTTCTAGAATAAATGTGTTGATGTCAACAAAATAGGGTCTCCCATAGGTAAGGCAATGAGGATCCTCAACTGAGGCACGGGGGAAAATAGTAATGTGACTAATTGAATGACACTAGAGGCAACAAAAAATATGGGACTAAGGGACAAATAGATGACTGCCCTTCTCAGAGTATAAGGTGCATGGTTTACCTGGCAGTGAGTGACTCGACTCTTGAGGGGATGAGGGACAATATGACTGGAGGGAAAAATGGGCAACATGGAAAGAATGGTATGAAAGGATGGATGGAATACTATGACATGATACAATGGGACATGAAACCAAATCCATGGATGCAAAGGTGATTCGTCCCTGATGCTCTGAACAAGGGTGACTCGATGATGCTGCGACACAGAATAGGGCTGGTGGGGACCATGAAAACATGAGAAAATGATGGTTTCTCATGAGGAAAATCAAAAAGTGAGAGGCCAAGTGCCAAAGGAAGGTGGTACCCAAATTACAAGTGTTTCATATAAAGAAATTCAATTTTGAAAGGCGACAAAGTAGCCGTTCTAAGAAAAATCGCTTCCGAGTGATGTGTCAAATCATAAAAAACTGAGAAAGACCCATTATAATACTTGATGAGAGAATTCCAATGGCATTGATGGTTCTTCAAACTAAGCTATAGTTTGGTCTCAATGAATGGTAGATAAACTGTGGGTTTTCCTATAAAAGGGTGTTTTCCCTCCAATTTGAGAGGATGATAAGACCCTAAATCTTGTGGACATAGCAGAAAAATTGACCATCATATTCTGGATTTGTGAATTTTAGGAAAGTGGCCTTAATTGTATAAATATGGCCTTAATTCTTCTTGGAATGATGGTTCCTGGTGAAGAATTGAGGGAAGAGGAAAACAAGAATGAACTACTAGAGGAGATCTAGTATCATCGTCGCCGACCAAGTCAATCATGGGGACTATGTGGTAAAGATGGTATGACATAGAGTAGAATATTTGAAGATATGGCATCGAACATATATGATATGTGATGTGAATATGGCTCGCTGGAGAGGCTAATACGACAAACTATTGAAGGAATGGGAGGATAATCGACCATACCTAGGTTTGGTGGGATCTAGGCCGAGACTTATGTTAATCAGTTGAGAAGGTGGCCAGGGAAAAACCATCATGCCCCCAGCCATGGGATACCAGCCCATAAACATATGTGGTGGAGGATATTGATTTGGTATGCAAAGGTGGGAATCATTCCCCCTAGCAGGAGGAGTTTGTGAAGTGCCATTGTATTCTGAGTGGTTGAAAAATGGATTCAAGAATCTCGGCTCAACTTGGCATGAGATCCTCCAAAGAATGATAAGGATATGTAGGGGCCTATGTGTCCCCTAGTATGTGATGGGTGTACTGGATGTATTTAGAGTGGTGGACTCCAAATATGGAAGGAAGTACGCACGATGGTGCATATCATCCCAAGGATGATCAAGGATAGAAATGGCTTCCATGATGTCCTCACCAGAATGGAAGATAGTTGGATGGGATGAAGACTGACTACATGATGCAGCGACAGTACTTGGTGTATCATCCTGAGAAAGAAGGTTCACATACGCATCATCTGAACTGGTAGACAATGAACTAGTAGATAGAAAATATACCGATGTTGAGACCTGGGTTTCTAATGAAGCAAGTTCGATAGAGGCGCGAGTAGAAACTTGAGAAAGGTTATCCTGCAAGGAACTCAAAGATGATGATAGGTAAAGGATATGGACCATCGAGTCTATCATCTCAACATCGATGGGAGGGATCACGATGATGGGGCTAGAATCCACCGATAGAGGAGTAAATGATCCACTACAAGTGGCCTCGAAGTTGCAAAGCGCTTCCAGGAAATCATGAAATTCGTCAAGACGAGGGAAAAAATGGGAATAATGACCATAATGATTACACAAGGCACACAAGTGATTTGTGAGTAATATTTAAAGTCTTTTTCCTAAATCTTATAAGGTATATTGGACCTTATGGATCTATTAGACTCAGGAAATTTTTCATGAACCAAAGGTTTGAGACAAGGAAGTTCAGGACAATTGTTGGTGGCATGCCCAACATCCTCACATAAAATGCATGTGGTGTCTGCTTTGGAGCTTTGTGGGATGGAGGAGCTTGGGGAGCCTTATCCTTAGGTTCATTCTTCTTGGATTTGCCCCATGTCTAGATGATTTCACAATGAGAGTAGGTTCTTGCTGAGGTTTTGGTGGAACTAGAGCAGTGACAGGGATCATAGGGACTGGTTGAACTGAGTTCAAAACATGACGCGGTCTTAGCTGACCAGGCTGAGTGTTCGCAGGGGTGTCAATGTACCATGCTAGGATCCCCAAATTCATATTAGGGGGGACCAACAAATCCATGATGGGGACATAAAATTATCCCGGAGGAGGAAACAAGAAAGGTATTTGTCCTAGAGGGAAATGTCTCATTGGAACAGCTCTTGGATGGATAATATTCAGAGGAACAGTTCCTAGTGGGAATAAAGGAGATGCAACCACAAATAGTGGAGGTCCTGGGGGTGTGGATCTAGATGGCTAGACTAGTATGGTAACAACAGGGTGCCAAGGAGTTGCCTTTTGATCAGGTGTACTAGAATGCTTGTGAGCATCCCATGACACTTGTAACATGAAAACACTCAAAGAGCTAGGCTCAGAGATAGGAGGGGGAGGACCAGGAAAAGCACCTAATAATGAGGAATCCTTGTAGATGTTAGGTGAGACACCAGTGAGAGAGGTAGAGGACTATTTTTCAAAAATCAATGAGATAATTGATGAAAGGAGGTCAAGGATGTTGGCTCTTACTATGTCAATTGATCGATGGTGTTGATCTTCCCTTCATGGGGGAAGCACATCCTGTGGAAATCCGTAGATATGATGGCTAACATGGCATAAATGTAACTATGACCCAAGTGACTATTGTAATTGAGAGGGATATCAATAACCTCAATGTCGACATGAACAGTCTTGCCCGTAAGAGTCACTCGAAAATTCCGATACATGCCGAGAGGCTGGGAGGAATGACCATCTCAAGCACGAAAAGTGATGGTGGATGGGGACACGTTAGGTGACTTTAGTTGCTTCCAAGCAATAGTAGACATCACGCAGGTGGATGTGCCTTTGCCAATAATCCATTAGGAGGTGATGGAATTATGGACTCGAACTTGTATCTAGAAAGAAATGGATGGAGGTAATGGAGGATGTTCTAATGTATCAACATGTAAGAAAATCAGACGATCATC